>JALBYZ010000084.1:0-66090 GCA_038050575.1 Globisporangium mamillatum | reverse complement strand
CTTCTTCGCTCGGGGCGCTGAAGTCTGCACTGTAGCCACAGACACGCTGCACAAATCGTTGATAATACGTGTCACGACAACATTAGTGCAGGAGTATACATTCAGATGACGCCTTGCTATCTTCTGCTTTGCCAGGCTGCTGATGCCCTACTCTTCTAAATCTACCGAAGGAGACACACTATAAAATACGAAGTCGTGGCAATATCGAAGGGGCTCTCGGTTTGAGGAGCGTCACAACCTCTTCATGCCCATTTTTCTTCGCCAGTTTGACAGCTTTTCTCACAACATCAGCATCAGCGTCTAGCAGCAATTTGCAGATAGCAGCATATCCGTTTGTTGCAGCTGCGTCAAGTGGTGTCCATCCCTTCTTTGTCTTAGCGTGGACGTCTACGTTGTACTGGGGCAGGGCGCAGATAGGTTGACAGTGTCCTTGCTGGTGGTATCGCGCCACGCTCGAGTAGATACTCAAACACTTCTTCGTTTCCTCCAGCCTTCGCGACTGCTGCAGGTGTGGGCTTCACCCAATCGGCACTTTCAATGTCTGAGTCTCGCTCCTCCACCAGGCACTTGACAACGTCGAGGTTATCTTTCGTCGCGGCCAGGAACAGAACATATTTACCTTGATCAGCAGCCAGCTCAGCGTTCGCTTCATTTTCACACAGACTTGACAACCTCCATGTCTTCAGTGAGGACTGAGACGTGAAGTGGAGTGAACCATAGCTCCCAGGATGTACCATTCACCTTATACTCCTTGTTGACGGCAGCGCCGCTCGCCACGAGGAGCTTGATCACGTCCAGATTGCCCCGAAGGACCGCTTTGCTGAGGGGTTTGGAGCTTCCTTGAAAGTTGTCGTCACCATAAGGCAGAAGAGTTCGAACAACATCAATATGCGAGGTCCCGGCATACTAGCGCTGTTAGTCCCAGTTCGGTGACTCTGCTGGTATCCACTTGGAGCTCTTCAACTAGGTCTTGGACAACATCTGCGTGTCATCAGCGGCTGAAACGAAGTCAGTATCTGCTCCTTTCTCACAGAGATACTGGACGGCGCGCAAATGTCCAGCAATAACTGCACCAAAGAGCGCTGAGGTGCGGTCGTCAGGATCCTCAATGTGCGCTCCGTTCGAAAGCAAGAGCTCCAGAACGTCGATGTGGCCGCCTTCAGCTGCACCTCGGAGAGCGTTGTGAAGGTGCCCCCCCATTTCATTCGCGCTCACCCCGGTCCGAGTTGAGTTCAGCAAAAACTGCACCACATCCGCATACCTATACTTGGCAGCGACACTTAGAAGCGTGACACCTGACACCTCACTCGTCGAGTATGGTACCAATGTCAATGCGGAAGGCTTTCGGTATCACGCGCTACTGTATCATGTCGTCCATTCGGATCGTGTCGATGTCGTCATTTTCCTGCTGGCTCAAGATGCTGAGGTCCATCAATGCGCACCGCGTGGAGGTTACTCGGCGATCCATAAGATGGCAGTACAGTGCGCACGTGTCAGATTTCGAACAAGAGCAGTCTGACTTGCTCTACCGCTCGCTGATAAACAACCGAACTGACTTGGCGAAACTACTGATGCAGTCTGCTGGCGTCGATGCGAACGCGAGGTATATCACGTGGGCGGACGGTCAGAGGATGGTGGTTACTCCACTGATTGTTGCCGCGAGCTGCGCGTCGCTAGAGCTCGTGAAGTTTCTGTGTGAAAATGGAGCAGAGGTTGAGACCACAACTGACCGAAACGAGAGTCCGCTGTATGTTGCCGCCCTCTTCGGTCGCGTGGACGTGGTCAAATACTTGATAGAGGAGCATCAAGCGAGTTTCGAGCATGGGAATACTGTTCGTGGCTTCACTCCAGTCGAAGTAGCTTCATGCATGTCCGCCTACGATGCCGAGCACTACCTGTTGGCAAGTGGAGCAGCGCCATCAAAGCGAAAAAGCTGCATCGACTTCGACCTCGTCGATCCGTTTAATGCAATCGACAGAAGAGGTGGTCTCGAGTGGTCCCAACAAATGGAAGGCGACACATCGTTTTTGGCGCGTCGACGAGCGTTCGAGCTTCTGGCGGAGAATACCTTGGGCGTCCCTCTTGGGATGTTGTGTCTCGATGCATTATAATTCAAGCTCGCACAAATTCAGGCTACCCTGTTTGTTTGCTATAACAACATGTCAGCGCCTTGAACTCTATCGAAGACCTTTTTCTGCTTATGCCGATGCTACAATCGAGAGCATCAAGAGCGAGATTACTGTAAAAATCGCAAAGATATTTGCGACGAGGTGCGGAAGTACTAGGTTTGCCTCTTACCAAGACTGAATCTCGTCGTCACTGTGTCTGACGGCGTGCTTCGCCACTAGTTGTAATAGAACTCGGAAGATCCTCTCACGTTGTGTGGGCGGAAGCCTCTGCATCTTCATGACGAAGGTGACTGTGCACCATATCGCTACTTGGCGTTGTTTGACTGACTCCACAGTCATACGAATTTGGGTATCGCCAAAAACCACAAGGATGGAAACCAAACTATCTGAGTTAAGTCCGCACGCCACAGTAGCGCACTTATCCCAGAAAGCATATTCGTACTTTATCGAGCATACGCAGTGCTTCCCTCTTCATGCTCACTCATAGCATTTCCAAACAGAAATCCAAAAGCTCTCAAGATGGCGAGTCGCCATGCTCATGCGGACGTGGACATGGAGTCGCCGCCGCCGCCAGCGTATGCCGAGTCTCCCTCCAGTATCACTACCAGTAGCAGCGCATTGTTGAACGCCGTCGCCATCGGCGATCTCAAGGCGCTCGCCACGCGCTCTTCCATCACCAAGAACGACGATGAAAACGCGGCCACGGAGCTGCTGCTGACGCCGTTCCTCCCGTTGCTCGCGCGCCTTGATCACGCTCGCAGCAGTACTGCGTCGACTGGCAATAGCAACGGTGGCCGCTCGCCAACTACGCAGAGCCATGCGATCTCGTCGCTACTGGTCAAGTACGAACAGGTAAACGCGCTGCGTGAGTACGCGCAGGTCTTCCAGCGTCTGCTGCCGTCGGACATTGAACACTTTGTGCACCAGCAACTGCGTCAAGCCCAGCAGCAGAAACAACAGCAGAGTGAAGGCGCAGGGGACACGGCGCCAGCAGTGTCGGCAAGTAATACGCCAATATACCGCAAGTTTGAGAATGGCAACGCCCAAGAGCGCACGTGCCTCGTGCTCGCTGAGGTGTACACGCAGAGCTTCCAGACGCAGCCGAGTCGCGCGACCCGCGAGAGCGAACTCTTTTCGAACGACATCTACAAGAACGAACTCGCTGCGATTCTCGTGAACACGCTTGCGAGCGGTGCGCTGCAGGTCGTAGACAGCGGGGTCTCGCCGTTCAGCTTGAGTTCAGTCGTGCGCTTCTGCTTGAACATCCCGCTCGGCGTTGAGCTCATCGAGAGTCTTGTGCGGAACGACCCGTCGCTTGTGGGCCAAGTGGTGGATGTGGTGATTGCGAGCCTGTCGACCATTCCTGAGAGCGCCGAGTCCAGCGCGTCGGCTTTCCCGTTGGAGTTCCTTCACGCGCAGGACACGTGTGTTGCGCTCGGGAATCTGGCGCCGACGTACGCGGAGGTGGTTCGCACAAAGCTCAGCGACTGCGGCTCGCTGTGGAGCATCGCGATCGCGTTTCATTTGACTGCGAATGTGGCTGCGCTCCAGAGCGATATTGCAATCTATCTGTTCCAGATGATGAAGAACGAAGCCAAGGTCGGTGCAGCGTCCGGACCGACAGCTCCGGTCTCTGCGTTCTCTTCGTACCTCAGCATTGCTCTTGCCGACAACTCCGAAACCCAGCAACAGCCTCAGGAAGAGTCAGCTCTCCAGCAATCTGCGACCCAGAACCTGACTGCCATTCGCCAACACCTGTACGAGAGCCTGAACCAAGCTGGGACGCCCTACGAGATTGTCGCAGTCTTGAACGTGTACATTGGACTGCTCGTGCAGACAAACTTCCACCCGTCCGACCACGAGACGATGCAGCTTCTCCGTTGGTTTGACAAAGCCGCGAAAGAAGACCAACACCCATCCAAGAAGCTGCTGCTCAGCAGCCGCGTCGTCAGTCTCGCGTACGTGCTCGTGGTGCTGCTGTGCTACCCACTTGCGCCGTCGCTCAACAAGATCCCGAGCCAGCGCGAAGACTCGACGAAGATGATCCTCGCGCTCTCACAGCAGTGCATCTTCTCGCTGTACAACACGAAGGCGTCCTGTCCGCTGTTCATCATCACGGCGGTGCTTCTCTACACAAAGTCGCCGTCGCTGCTGCCGTTCCTCGCATCGGTGATTGGCAATGACGGCTTGCCCGTGCAAGCGCTCCGCGTGGACTTTCTGCACGTGTTTGGCGATGTCGTGCTCAAGCCGATCCTTACGGAGAACATCATGGCGCGAGAGGTGCTCACGTTCACACCTGCGATGGACTTCGATGCGTTTGACGGCGAGATCCTGAACGAGATGACGCTTCGCGGGATCTACGGACTGCTCAGTGAAAAATCGTTCCTGCGCCACCAGCACGGCCGCGCGCTCGAAGAATGGATCGTGACCCAGCTGGAACAGGCGGTGCTGCCGCTGCATCCGCTTATGCTTAATCTACTACTGGAGTGGATCGAGAACTACGTCGTGGCGTTCGAGTATCCGATTTCGCAAAAGCCCGTGCTTCAGCTCTCGATCATCCCGCTGCGCGTCACGACTTTGAACAAGTGGCTGAATGCTTCGTGTCTGGCACAGCGCTACCAGCCATCTACTGCTGGTAGTACTGTAGATGGAGAAGGCGAAGGCACTTCGGATACAGCGAGAGCCTGGGCCAAGGGCGTGCTCGCGCTCACGTACGGGCTGCAGTTCAACCAGCGTGTTCGTCACGCGATGATGGTGAACGGAAGCAAAATCAGTGCTCTCTCAACCGACGCGTACCCTCCCAGCGGCGATGTGTGTCTCTTCTACGAGCTGAATGAATTCCCATTGCGCAACATCTTGCGGGAAGTGATGGCGAGCGGCAGCGAGGGTCAGGCTTTCGAGTTCGTTGCGCCAACGTTGCTGCGGCTCTTGGTTGAGGAGTATCCTCACCGTGTGGGGCCGATCACGTTGTCTCCTGCGCTAGCCGATCAGAGCGAGTTGGACCGATGCTGGTTCCGAAAGCGCGAGCAGTTGTTGAGCTTAGTTCAGGACAACTTGAGCTCAGGACAGTCACTGAGCGCGGATTCGTGCATGGCACTCAAGTTGTTCGTGTCAGAACTGGAGATTGCACCAGCCAGCACCCTTGTGCGAGAATTCGAGATGATTGTGGACCAGATCCTGCCGTCGATTCTGGTCTCACGTAAGACTCTCCTCTCGCAGCATCAGCAAGATGCCTCAGCATATGGCGAAATTGTGTTTGCGCAGCTCTCGCAGTTGTACGAAACCCGAGTGATGCACGAGCACCTGCAGCGCAGTAGTCTAAAGATGAAGCTAATTCACTCGATTTGCTTCCCAGAGCTGGTTTTCAAGCACTACCAGCAACGCCAGCAGCATGGAGACAGGTCGATCTCGCGCTCAGCGGCGTTGAACCACTTGGTTGCGTACAGTCAGGTGGTCGAAGAGCCATTCCGGTTGCTCAGTGATGCGCATGACTCGGTTTTCCAGTCTCCAGCGCTTTTGCGGATCTTGTTGCTGCTCGTGCGCGACTTTCGCGACGCCGCGAACGTGCATTTGAAGAAGCAGGACCCAGCGCTAGTGTCGCGCAAACAATTGCTTCAAGGCGCTGCGCCAGTTGCTGCAGGCGAGTCTTCCACTCCGTTGCTGGTGACCAAGACTGCGAGTATCCTGCACCACATGCTTGTCCAGGAGTGTCTGATTGTGCATGCGCTGCTCAACAAAATTACAGTATCGAAGGGAGAGGATGGCTCTACTGTCCCGCAGAGCCAAGAGGACGTCCAGCGCGAGTGCAATCGCCTGCTGTGCGATACTTTGGACGAGTTCCTGCGCGATGAGCAGAGCTCCGCGCTGCTGCCACAGAAGCTCATCACGGCAGTCCACCAGCAGGGTTACGACAGTGCGCTAATTCCGATCCTGATGGAGCACGTGCCGTCTATGCGATCGCTGTGGGACCACTGGATGTTCCAGGCATCAGCTCAGTCCAGCAGTGCTCCTGCCCAAGGCTCTTCTTCTTCTTCGTCTTCCTCGCGCTCCTCCACCCAGACCCAGGGCAAGATTCTGAACGAGTTCGTTGCAACTGACGTCTCTGAAAAGGATTTGACCAAGTGGCGATTCCGCCTTCAGGTTTTCTTTGCGCTGTGCGGGAAGTACATCGTGCCGAGTCAGGCGCCAGTCGTGCTACAGACGCTCAAAGTCTTGCTGAACAAGCTCCGAGGCGTGGTGATGACTGCGATCTCCTCTTCGTCCGGCGGTGTACCAGGTGGTGCGTCGGACAACGAAGAGATGCGAAAGCACGCCGCGTTCCTGGAGGAGATCCTGTCAACAGCTGTCGCAGCGTGTGCGCAACATCCAGAACTGAGCGCCGAGCTGGTCCAGTTCTTGCTGAAGCTGCAGAAACAGAGCGGCAGTGCGTCGGCAGGGTCGAGCAGTTCCGCTTTGAGTGGTACTACCAGTAGCAGTACCTGGAAGAAGGAGAGTGGCGAGTATAGAGCTGTGAAAGACCTGGACGAGGTTCTGCGAGATGCGTACGCGCTCTTGCTGGAGCAGATTTAATGAAGCTGAAAGATTGAGTTGCATTTTCATTTGGGGATTGTTTCTTTATAATTTGGTTGTCTATATGAAATTGGCAGCATAGTTACTCCAGGATCGTGATGCGGCCTTCGCGCTCCGGGTACGAGATCAGGCGCTTCTTCATCATGAAGTCCGCCACGACGACCGGGATCTTATCAGCAATCCGGATCACTTCGCCCCGTAGCCACTCGCTGATGCCGTCACCGCCGCCACTCACGAACTTGGACGTCGCGACGAGCACCGAAGCGTTCAAGTCGATGTCCTGCCCCTGCTCGTCCTTGAACCCGGAGATCGTCGGCTCCGACGGGTTCGTCTGTCTGTCCAGCGTCACGCGAAGCCCCGAAATGTGCGGGTGCGAACCCGAGAGCTGCGGGTACTTGGCAAAGTGCTGCAGGATCGCGTCTCGAAAGTCGCGTGCCTGGATACGCACGACCACCGCGGGACGAGGGAACGGCATCTCCTGGCCGAGGATGCCTACTGTCACGTTTGTTCTCGCCGCGTAGGACTTGTCGCCGCGGATGAAGCCGCCGTTGATCAGTCCAAAATCCGTCGCGAGCTCACTGCGCAGTGCGTCCGCGACGAGGTTGCCCATGTTGCACTCCCCCGAGCGTAGCAGCGACGTCTTTGTGAACAGCGGGAGAGCCAGAGTCGCGAGCACGCGGGCATTTTCTCGCGCACTCTCTTCGGTCTCCATCGATTCCATGTACTTGTGCACGATCTTCTGGCACTCGGGCTGCGGCGGCGTGTGCTGGTTCGTGAGCATCGTCCACTGCGGACAGATTGCGAGCGGTCTCTCCGGATGCTTCGTGGACTTGGAGATGTGGAACTCGAGCTTCGCGAGCCAGAAGGCGTTTTGCCCCGACTTGTGGATGAACGTCTTGCCTTCGTACAGCGTGAATGGTTCGTGGTCGTGGCCGCCGACCATGACATCGATGCCGGGCACTTTGCGCGCCAGCAGCTTGTCCTGCGCGATGCTGAGGTGTGTCAGCGCGATGATGAAGTCCGCACCTTGGGCCTGCAGCTCCTCGACGCAGCGCTTGGAGGTGCTGAACACGTCTTGGAACAGTACCTCGGGCCCCGGGAACGACAGACTCGGCGTCTCCTGCGTGCAGACGCCAAAGACGCCGAGCTTGAGGCCGTCACTGAGCTCGATGATCTCCGTGTCGATGACGTGATCAAAGAGCTTCTCCGTGGCCGCGTCGCGCACGTTCGAGCCAAACCACTTGAACTTGGACTCCTGCATGCGCTGCTTCAAGATCTGCGAGCCAAAGTCAAACTCGTGGTTGCCCAGCACCACGTACTCGATGCCCAGGTGGTTCATCAGCTCGATCATGTGTGCGCTGCAAGCCATACAATAGTCAAGAATGCGCATTAGTATAACTACCAGCCATCACCATAGTGAAACGCGCATAACAACACCAATACACACAGCACGTACCCCTTGTGTCGTTCACCCACCTCGGATCCAGACAGGAAGTCGCCGTTGAGCGTCACCAACAGCTTCACGTCCTGCGGCAGCGACGCCTTCTCGCGGTCCAGCAGCGTCGCCAACTCCGCGATGCCTACCACACACACACACAAATCAGGTCAATATTATTTAGCTCTGCAATGACACTCTAACTGTCGTCACGCAAGAGCTCTTCGTACCGCCGCGGCCCTGCTCGTTCGGGTACATGTCGTAGACGTCGTTGACCGAGAGCACGACAATCGTGGCGGCGCGGTCGCTTTCGTCCTGCTTCCGGCGCCAGCTGCTGCTCATCGTATCTGCGTTGAACACCATGCTGGCTGCTGTGTTGTAGCGCTTGCTTGGTTGGTTGTCTGCCCTGGGGTGATTGCTCTGAAGACGCCTTGCTGGGCTTCTGGTCGAATCACGAATGCAGATGTGAATGAATGAAGTGATGACTTCTTCTGAAGTGAAACTGTCTTGTCTACTGACAGTGTTTATTTCTGCTACTTATAGCCAATGCATGACGACGGTGATGGCTGACTGTGCGACATGATTGGATGAAATTCACATTTTCCCCAAACTATATAAGACCCAAGTCAAGAGGAGAATCACTCAAAACCTTATAAAATATGCCGGGTCGTGATTGGTTGAATTGCGTCTAAGCAAAATGATTCAAGTTGAATTGCTTTGATTGGATAAAAATACTAATGCCAACATGAGACCGGTATTTTAGAGTAATCACAAGTAGTAAGTGATGGTTTTGGAAATCATGAATGAAGGTCAGATGACATGTCTCATGATGGGAATCTTCAGATCTCCTCAGTCGAATAGTATCTATGTGCATATCCTTTTTGGGAGCTTCCCATCTATACGCATATAAAAACCCTGCAACTGCATAGTAAACACTCTGACTACGTCCCCTCCTTATTCGTCTCCGATGAACTTGACGCAGCAAAATGATTTCGGTCGAGAAAGAGCGCGAGTTCCCGCACTCTGGCGATCAAAGTAGACGAAAAGCTGACTGCAATGCGACTGTGTCTCGGAGAGGGAGTATCAACAACTTTCACTAGTTGGTACACGTTGTTTGCGACGCGTCGGCCACTGCTTTGCTCATGAACTGGAAGCCCAAAGGGCGCCAAGACCACGCCAACGTGGTGCAGTGCCTGCTCGAGCATGGCGCAGACTTGCCACAGAGAGAAATGATATCGCTCGAAACTTTCCTCGAACTGCCGGAGCTGGTGGATGGAGCGGAAACTAAACTGAGAGCTGAATACGCTGATAGCGTCGCGTACTGGGAGCGCCAAGGGCTCTACAACGACTTCTTTGATCAGTATTTATGGTGAAAAAAGCGGAGTTGCGAAAACAAGTAGGACGGAGTGGATGTATTCGTAAGAATGCCCAGATTTCTACCGTCAAGGCATTTCTCAGATGTTCCGAAGACTGAGGTAGAGATATCTCTCGTTCCGTTGCTACTCAGTAGCTGGACCGTTCAATTCAGCAGACGAGCAAAAGAGCAACTAGCATGTCACTCGTGTTAACGAGCAAGTGACAGTGCGGGGGATGTCCAATAGACGATAGACGCTAGTTCACTTGAGATAGTGTGCTCTAAACTTATGAAAAGAATCCCGATCGATAGAATGATGACACAGTTATGTAAATGTCGAGCTGGTGCTTCACGCTCTTGGCGATTTCGATTGGAGTGAACAGGAAGGCGCTGGTACAGCTGACATTCGCGTTCTGCTCCTCAACCAGATACTTGACCACCCCGAAGTAACCTTTCTCAGCAGCAAACATGAGCGCACGCTCGCCGACATTCGTGCGACCTTCAACATCTGCCCCGCTTTCGCAAAGCAACTCCACAATCGCCAACTGACCAGTAATTGCTGCGATGATCAGCGGTGTGAAGGTCAGCGTCTCCTCTTCGTTCAAGACGAACTCGGCATTCACATTCGCGCCGTGGGCGACCAGCATCTTGATCCCTTCGACGTGACCGCCGCGGAGTACCGCATAGCAAAGCGTTTGAGAGGTGTCCTGGAAATCGTGTTCCCGATACGCGCCATGGGCGAGCAGTACCCGAAGCATGGTAGGATGGCTCATACTGTGATCCAGCGCTGTCCAACCGTCATCCGACAAGGTCGTCGGGTCTGCGCTCCATTCCTCCAAAAGGTACTCTACGATCTCCACATGCTGGTTGAGAACCGCAGCTTGAAGCACGGACACGTCTTCGCCATCGAGAAAGTTGATCGCCGCTCCGTGCTCGCAAAGGTACTGAACGATCTCGAAATGACCTTCCGAAGCAGCTCGATACAGGGCCGAAGTACCGCCATGTCTCTGGGTCGCAGCCCCTCCGGACAGCAAAAACTTCACGATCTCGATGTGGCCGCCCTCGGATGCACCGTTCAGTGCAGTGTTGTGGCAGTTGCTCTCAAAACTCATATCGTAGTCTGATGGGAGGACGCTTAGCAGATAGCGCACAGCGTCCATCCACCCTTGGAAAGCAGCGGCGTGGAGAGGCGTGAGGCCGTGTCGGACGGTTCGGGTGTCGAAGTCAACGGGAGGTTCCGTGCTGATGCGCTCCAGAAGCTGCAGCATCGGGACGTTGCCGACTTTGGTCATGAGATGGACGGCCGTGAGGTTGCTCGTCGTGATTTCCTCCACAATGCTCGCTCTATCTTGCAGATTCAGGTGGACCACCGTGGGAGATATTGGCGTGATTTGTTGCGTAACGCTCACTCCGCCTTGCAAAAGCATCTTCACTGCTCCCACTGGACCAACTTCGATTGCACTCCTGAGCAGTTGCAGCCGCGAGACTTCCTCCACGCCTTCTAATGCTTTGCAGGACATCAACAGCTCGGAGATTTCCATTTGCTTGCCTTCGATAGCCATTGCAAGACAATTGGAGGCTTGTTTGCGAGTAAACTCGCCTTTGCTCAGGATGTACCGGGCGATCTCGACTTGCCTGTCTTGCACAGGGGCTCCAAGCAATCGGTCATCTCACCGAGCCTGTCAAGCTTCCCGGTCTTGTGCTCCACGAGGTACTCGAGAATGCGCAGCTGCCCGCTCCACAGCTTGCAATTCGCGTCTGCACCCGCTGATAGGAGGTACTTCATAACCTGGAAGTGACCGTTCGCTGCTACCACATGCAAAGACGTCATGCCGTGGTAGTCTGCGGCTCCCAGGTCGGCTCCGAGCTCGACCAGCCACTTCACGATCTCCAAGAACCCACAGCTCGCTGCGAAGTACAGTGGCGACACACACTTCACCATTACACTCACGCAGACGCTGTCCACTTGGGCACCTCGACGCACCAGGTACTTGGCGATCTCAATGCGGCCCAGCGGTGGCGGCAGCCCATGTGGGCATGGGAGTTCCAGATCGAGACCGCCGCTCTTCACCAGATACCGCACCATCGTGAGACTGTTTCGCTCGATCGCGCACTGAAAAACTCCCAGCTGAAGCGCTTCGTCGCTGTCGAAGGCGTTTAGGAAGACCTGGTACGTGCTCAGGAGCTTGGAGCTCTTCACAGCATCAGCGCCGTCCCTCTCGAGTTCCTGAATGAGCTCCGCGAGGATTCGCTGCACGACGCTCGCGTCAGGAGGAGCGTGAAGTTGTGCTGGCGCAGCAGTCTCTTGAACTGTGGATGGTCCTGCCGATGTCTCGTCATTATTGCGTCGAGGCTTCTTGCGCGCGCTCGTCCTCCTGGTTGTCTCGACTGCTGCAGTCTGCCATTTGGTTCTTTTTCCCGCAATTGGTCGGCGAAGCGATCGACGTGCTCATTAACAACGCCGACATCCTCATCCCTGGCGGGAGCCTGGAGGGTACGACCAAGCAAGCTCTGCTCGCGCAGTTCGACGTCAACTGCGTCGGCCCGTTCCTGGTCACGCGCGCGTTCGTGCCGCACCTGAAGCGTGCGGTCGCGCAGATGTCGTCCTACGTGGGCAGCATCGCGCTCAACGACGGCGCGTATAACATCTACTACGGCTACCGCGCCTCCAAGGCTGCGCTCAACATGGCCAACGCGAGTCTCGCAGCAGACCTCAAGGACGACAGCATCGCTGCGGTCGCGATCTACCCGGGGTATGTCGTCACGGACATCAACGACGATGAGGGCGAGATCAGCACCGACACGAGCGCCAGCGGCATGATCAGCCTCATCGACAAAATCACGCTCGCGGACACGGGCAAGTTCTTTGTCTACAACGAGGAGATCCTGCCGTGGTAGACTCGAATGACGGTGTCGATTTTTCGATTTCTCGATTGACGAGTTGCAAGCACAGCAGAGCGTGTTGTCGAGTTTGAGTTTGCGCTTGTGTAGCAAACAAAATCGAATATACCTCCCGTTGTCTTCGCTATTGTTCATTAGGACATCTCGAGTGATTTGTGTGTGTGTACCAAAGACGACTGCGAGCATCGTACTTCTTGTCTGGCTTGAACAATGTTTTTCCTCGCCGAAGCTTGCGCTAGTGAAGGCGAAAACGACCGAGAGCTGGGTTCAAGACGAAATCGCCATACGAAGCTAATGTTGGAGCGAACGGTAGTTTGAAGTAGCTGAGCAGCAGCATCCTCGCAGCGATGCAAGCCCCAAGCATCGCCAGGAACAACAAGTCGGTCCTCAGTCCAACCAAGGAGCAACCTCAACGTACTGTGCATGGAGGGTAACCTGTTTAAAGTTGGGATGAAGCTATCTCTCGACATACAAATGTCAAGACGTTTGTACAAGGTTTCGGCTGATTTAATAGTCTCAAGTGAGTTTACCTTCGAATCTTCGCAGGTTATTGGGAGTTTTCCCAGAACGACTGGACTCTCTCATTGAGCATCCTCTACATCGCTTGCGCGGCAGAAAAGAGAAATGACCAGCAATCTGGCCAATGAGCACGACGACCACCATGATCACGGCGACGACGGCACGTGCTGCGCTCACGACCACGAGCATGAGCACGACAGCAGTGTAAGATCACACTCCCACCACCACGGACCTTCTATCAGCAGCACCGCCCCCGCCGCCGCCGCTGCAGAGGAAGAGATCTCGGACGAGCAGGCGTTCATCCTGGAGCTCGTGGATGCCTTCGACGACTCTGCCAACACGCTCACGCGCGTGAAGGAGCTGCTCACTTTCTTCCCGCACTGGGTGGATCTCTTCGACAGCGACAACCGCACGGCACTCTTCCTCGCAGTGTACACGGACAACCTGGCGCTCGTGACCCTGCTGCTCGAGGCCGGCGCAAACCCGCACGCAAGTGCCGAGAGCATCATCGTGCTCGCGTGTCTGGGCGGCAACCTGGAGATCGTGCGTGTGCTGCATCAGTATGGCGCAAAGATCAACGACGAGTACCTGGGTACGAGTATCTCGCCGTTGTATGTGGCGTGCAAGATGGGCCACTTGAAGGTCGTGCAGTGGCTCGTGGCCAACGGCGCGCTCATCGACGAGGTCGACGAAGACGATACCACGCCGTTCATGGTCGCCGCGGGCAAAGGCCATGTGCAGATCGTCAAATTCCTCACCGCCATGGGGGCTTCCACGGAGAGAGCGACGCCGTATGGGCTGAGCGTCGCGTACTACGCCGCCTACAGTGGGCACTTGGCGCTGCTCAAGTACTTTCTCGAGAATCGCGTCGCGCTCAGAGATGCTGATGGCAATTTGACCAACTTGCTGGACGGCGCAGTGCGTGGAGACCACTTTCGCGCCGCCAGCTACCTGCTCGAGCATGAGGATATCCCAGATGAGCACATTGACCAGTCCCTGATGCTGGCGGTGCGGCTCAAGCGTGTGGACCTGGTGGAGCTGCTGATCCTCCACGACGCAGACATTGAAGATATCGACGACCAGGGCATGACGCCGCTGTACGCTGCTGCACAACTAGGCGACATCAAGATCGTAGAGGCGCTGATCACAAGTGGAGGTGATGTGAGCCGTCTCAGCCCGTCCACAGGGTACTCACCGATCCATGAGATGGCGAAACGCGGGCACCACAAACTGCTAGAGCTCGTGCGCCAGTTGCATCCAGAGACCGATTTCGCAGTGGCTTCCCAGTTCGACTCGCTCACACCTCTGCATTTAGCAGCAGGTAATGGCCACGAAGACGCAGCGCGCTTCCTCGTCGGCGTCATCAACAGAGAAACTGAAAGCGAGGCGGACAATGATGGCGAGGGTAGTGGTGATAGCGTTGATGCGCCAGGTCCACGAGGCCAGACGCCTCTGATCTTGGCAGCTGAGAACGGATCTTTTGAAGCGGTTAAAGTACTCGTAGCAGCTGGAGCAAACGTCGACGCGAGGACAGGGAACGGCTCAACTGCGCTGATCGGCGCAGCGTACGTTGGTGAAACCACCATCATCCAGTTCTTGTGCGAGAGCGGAGCGGATGTCGACCTCACAACAAACCGAGGGGTTACAGCACTGCATGCTGCTGCGGAGTACGGTCACGTGACTCTGGTCGAGTATCTGTTGGAAGAGCGTCGAGCACGCGCTGACTTCACGTGGACCGGGGTATCATCCATCTTAGCTGGACCAGTGATGAACGGACACTTGGAGGTCATCTTCATGCTCGTTGCACATGGCGCGCAGTTTGAATATAGCGGCGGACAGTTCCTCTCGCCTCTGCATCTAGCAGTTCAGTACAAGCAACTCGATACGGTAAGGCTACTTCTGCTCGCCACGGGCATGGACGTGAATGCGATGAATGATCACCCTGAAGACGGCATCGACATGCGATCCACTCCACTGATGGTCGCTGCTCAGCGAGGCTACCTGGACATTGTCAAGTGCCTGTGCAAGCACGGCGCAGATGTCGAGTTGAGGAATCTTGATGGGAGGTCGGCGCTGGACATCGCGCTGGTCGCGAGAACAAGGAACGATAATCTTGTCGAGTACCTGAGCAAGGAGCGGAACGCCTACCTCGATGAGTCTTTGCCGGTCGAAAGAGTGGTCGAAAGAGTGTTCTAACGAGCACGTGGGGAAATCGTAACCATAAGTGACGATGAATAATGCAACCAGCATGTTCTGCACGTAGCATACGCTGCACCTTAGCCTTCCACTTATCTTCCACTTGACCATTTGAAAAATCTGCTTGACAATTGGCTCATTTCAAAACAATGACGGTCACTATTGCGACACCTCACCGCCGGAACCTGAGACCACCATTTCGCACATTGGGAGCGCGTTTGCTGACTGATGGCGGGCGTCGCCGCGACGAAGAAGACGCCACTGCGCGTGGTGTCGTTGCTGCCGTCGGCGACTGAGAACTTCGCGGCGCTGCTCGAGTTCTGTCAGCAAAGGCGTTCTCCTCAGGTGGACGCTTGCGCTTGCCTGTCGCCGTCCTCGCAACCGCCGCTCCCCGTACTTGTCGCCCGCTCGCATGAGTGCGACTTCCCGCGCACGGCCGCGATCCAGTCGCTTCCCGTGCTCACCGCGGCGCGCACGGCGTTCACGAGCTCTGCGGATACGCATAACCAAGTGCGCCAGGCGCTCGCGGAGGCGTCGTCGCTCTACCATCTTGATGCCGAGACGCTCGTGACGCTCGAGCCGGACGTAATCCTCACACAGAGCACGTGCAAAGTGTGCTCGATCGACTTGGCAACCGTCGAGTCATCTCTTGTCGGCGACAATGGCACTGCTGGTGCCAGTGCTAGTTGCAGCATCAGCGGCTCGAGTGCAGTACCGGATATCCCGTCAATCCCAGGGAAGACCGCGCGCATCGTGACGTGCAACCCGAAGAGCTTGATGCAGGTGCTGGTGGACCAGTTCCAGCAATTGGGTCGCGAGCTTGGCGTTGAGGAGCAGGGGAACGCTCTGGCGCAGCAGCATCTTGAAAGACTAATGGAGCTGCATCGAAAGGCACAGCAACAGGGACAGCTCTCTGGTAAGAAGGCGCGCGTGCTGATGGTCGAGTGGCTCGACCCGCTGTTCGTCGGCACTGTCGGCTGGATGCGCGAGATCGTCGAGTACGCTGGAGGAGAAGTCGTCGAGTCTCTAGACGGATCCAAATGCGCGAGTGGCGACGTGGGTCAAGTGGACGTCATGGTTGTCGCGCTCTGTGGCCTGTCGCTGGAGAAGACGGAGGAGGAGATCCGCAATGGACGCGTGGGGGAGTGGTGGGACGAGCTGCGCGAGAAGCAGATGGACAAGTACGGACGAGTGCCGGAGATTTATCTGGTGGACGGCACGTCCATGTTCACGCGTCCAACTCGTCGACTACTGCTGGGTCTGGAGTGGCTCGTGAACATTCTGCACGATCCACAGGGCGAGTGGGTGTCGACCACGACGTTCCCGTACAAGAGGTTCGACTTTGCTATGACTAAGAAGCCATCTGCAGCAAACAAGAACGGCTCGACCATGTCGCCGGAGCTGCTCGAGATCGAAGAGCTCCACAAGGCGGCCTGCCTCAAGAAAGAAGCGATGTACAAGGACCCGGCGACGGGCTACTCGGTGCTAACAGCGCATTTCCTCCAGGAGCGCCAGGTGTGCTGCGGCAACTGCTGCCGCCACTGTCCGTACGGTCACGCAAACGTCAAGGACGCATCGCGCCGCAAGAACGTCATTGCGCAGGACGTGTTCCTGAATCCTCGCAAGAAGCGATCGAAAGCTGCCGACACTCCGGGGGGGTACATCATGTGGCCGAAGGGCTTTGAAGAGAACATCGAACTCATTGGCAGTCCTCGCGACCTCGTGGTGATGTTTTGGAGCGGCGGCAAGGACTCATTCCTGGCGCTCAGCCACTTGTATGCGAGCTATGCGGACGCAAAATCCACCAAGTGCATGCCGCAGGTCGTGCTCCTGACCACGATTGACCCTGGAACGAATGCCGTGCCGGTGCAGAACATCGATGTGCAGACGATCGTCGCGCAGGCCGAAGCGCTGCAGTTGCCGCTGTTCCTGATAGCTGTGGGGCTCGGCGGCGGGTACGCTGGCAAAGTAGAAGTTGCTTTGCGCGAGCTGCCGGGTAAAGTCAAGCGAGACGCGATTTCGACGCTGGTGTTCGGTGATCTGCATCTGGAAGATATCCGCGCGTGGCGCGAACAGGCGTTCTCGAAAGACTACGACCTCGCGTTCCCAGTGTGGAAGAAGGACTACAAGACCGAGCTGCTCCCAGCGCTCGAGAAGCTCTGCGAGCACACTGGCGCGAGCATCACGTACTCGACGATCGACTCGCAGGAGCTCAAGCAACGAGGCTGGAAAGCCGGTAACGAGTACAAGTGGGCGGAGGTGGCGGCTCTGAATGAGCGCGAGTCGCTTGCAGTTGACCTGATGGGAGAGAGTGGCGAGTTCCACACGTGCGTCAAGTTCCCAGGAATGAAGTAAGTATGAGAGTGAGATGGCTAGGATCCAATTGAGCTCAATAGACAGGCTTTATCAATAAACTTTAGTGAAAGCTTCTACCATCTTACATTTCTCTCCCAGCTCTCTACATGCACAAACAGTTCGCACTATTAAATTAGTGCGTCGGGGTCGTCGACACAAAACACGTTGAAGATCCGCTTCGAGATCGCTCGCCCAACATTTTTGCCAGACAATTTGGTTGCCAGCAGGTCCTCTTTCACCTCTTGGCTCACATTTGGGTCGCTGTACGCAAGCATGAGGCTGGAGAAAGTCGGAAAGTGGTCTAAAATGCTCTGCGCTTTGTCTTCACTCACACCCGGGATCATCTGGAGCATGCGCAGCCACGAGTTGGCGAAGTTGTTCATCGTCGCACCTGTCGACGTTACTCGAAAAGAGTGCAAACGAGGAACACTCTCGAGAAAATCTTCTTGAGCAGTCTTCTTTGCTGCGGCGATCACGATCTCCCGGGTCACCATCGCCACGTACGACGCAGTGCTGTCAAGATCAATAGTGAACTACAAAGAAGACATAGTGAAAAACGGGTTAGACGAGGATCGATAGGGGTTACTTGTAACGATAGCATCATTTTCTCACCTTGGTGTGGGTCTCCGTGTCCATGAAGAGCTGGAAGGCCATTTCATGAATGTCGCTGAACGAGAACTCCGGTGCTTGGCTTGTCGATGGGCTTGCCTTCCTGTTCTTCTTGAGGTTGATCAAACACTTGTCCATCCCTTCGATGATCAGGAACGTGCTCAGCTGGATCGCATTTGACTCAGCGTCTGCCTGGAACGAACTTTGTCTTCGCTGTTCTTGAGTCGCTCGTGCTTGCAATTCTTTCTTCAAGAACTGCATAATGTTCAGCACTTCCGTGTAGGATTGCTGGTGCAGCAACTGAATGAAGTCTTCAGCCTGGAAGTAAATCGCGGTGGAGAGAAATTGGCAGACGCTCGATGCTGCAGACACCGCTAAAGAACTGGGACCTCCGACGCCTTTGGAGCGTGTAGCAAAAGCTCTCTCTTGTCGTTCCCACTGGATCACGTTCGTGTGCATGCAGTCGAATGCTGAGCCCAGCTCAAACACTAGCGGCTTGTTGTTGTATACGTGCATCTGCAGCGCTCGCTTCAGTACCTGTCCAGCTTCCGAGTCATGAAGCGTTCGCTCCATTCGAACCACTGCAACAACTGGCTCCTGCTTGAATTTCGACGCTTTTGGCGCCGGTGATGCTGCTCGTGCTCTCTTCTGAGGAGCATCCGAGGCAGTTTGCTGCCTCAACTCCGCTGATGCATCAGTTATTGTTTCAGCGGCGGGTCGATTTGGAAACGCATCTTCGAGACGGTTGGCACTCAGTCTGAAGTCCAGCGTCTCTGATAGAGTCGTCACTGTAGTGGTTGTCTCTGGCTTCCTTAGACCAGCTGAAGCTCGGACAGTTGTGCTGCTGAAGCTGCTGTACAAGAAGCCTCCACCCTGCGCGATCGTTGCTTCACGATCCACAACTCGCCTCGCAATCTGCTCGGCACTAACTCTCCCTTTGTCAGCGGCATTTCTGGTAGTATTGCTGCCGTCTCTGCCTCGCGCCGCTGAGATCCGCTCCGCCAGAGGTCGAGTCAGCAACAAATCCTCAAGCATCGCGTCACACTCTCGATCCGAACTCGGGGTCTTCGGTGAGGTTGCTTGACGCGGTCTTGTTCGCTCTATTGTCGTCACTACCACTGGCGACGCTGGTAGTGAGGACGTTGATTCCTGGGCCTCATCCTCCAAAGTAGTCGCGATCAAAATCGTTCTTCTCACTCGCTGCGGCGCGATTGTGCCTGTCGCCATCATCGATATGCCTCCAGTCTGCGCTGACGAGCCTGACGCTGGAGAAGATGGCACATGCACCGCACTCTCCTCTGCGTTGGGACCGGGTGACGTCAAGTCCACGATGCTCTCTCGCCGCCGATCGCTCTCTCTGTCTTCTATTGCTAACGCAGTACCGTCTAGCAATGCTGCTGTGTCATCGTCCTCATCATCGATGGAAACAACGCTCGTTGCATCAGCACGCACAGGACGAGCGCATGATACCCGCGGCGGCGTGATGAGCTCGATCACTTGAGCGATCGCCTGCTGCTGCTGTTGAATTTGCTGTTTCTTCCGCTTCTTGTCGCTGTCGGGGATGCCGAGCGCTTC
Source organism: Globisporangium mamillatum (assembly GCA_038050575.1). NCBI lineage: Eukaryota > Oomycota > Peronosporomycetes > Pythiales > Pythiaceae > Globisporangium > Globisporangium mamillatum. The sequence goes on along the minus strand of JALBYZ010000084.1, from coordinate 46,448 downwards.
GAGCATCTCGTCGATCTCGCCGTCGTCTTCGTCGCCCGTGCCGCTCTCTCGACGGTGACCGCCACGCACACGGACTGGACCAGCTACCGCTTCTACGAGTGGTGATAACGCTGTTGCTGCTGTTGTAGACGACGACGGCGCGCGGCGGCGCCTCTTGGACGTAGGTGGCGACGCCATCGCGTGCGCAGCAGGTAGCGCCATTTCCTCAGAACACAATGAGGTGCCCATTTGGATTGCACTTTTGCACACACACTAGCTTTGTACTTTGTAGCAGTAACAATATAAATATACCTTTCAACTTAATCTTTGCCAACATAGTCGCTCGCCTCGGGTGGTCAAAACTGAGACGGTACGATTTCGGTAAACTGGTTAATTGCTCACAATTACCGGTATTCTCTATTTGAGTCCGGTAGATTAACCGAGACTTTGACATGTTCAAGTGGGTCAAGATGTTCATTGATGTCACCCGTCCGGGAGATTCTATCGGTATTTGATCAAAAATTAAGAGGTATCACGACACATGAGATTCAATTTTGAGAGGGAATATCAATGTACTTTTGTTTTTGCGTTAGCGCGCGTAAAAGCAAAAGTATATCGGTGCAGTCCACGACACAGAAAGCCCACGTGATGCAACTCACTCAGGCACGCTCAGCACTCGGACTGCCGACCGTCGCATCACTTTGTCCAGAGCTGTTACCAGCACCTTCTGGTCGACTGGCTTCGATAGACCAGGCTTTTGCAGCTTGTACTGGAATACGCTCAGTGCTTCCACCTGCTGGACTTCGCACGACCTCTCTGGCGATCGTCGCGTTATCGATGAGGCGAGACTCGATGGCGCGTCGCTGCTGGTTGCGAAATCGCTCCATCTGCACTCTCTCGTCCGCGATCGCTTCGATGTTGCAGAAATGCAGCGCAAGCATGAGCGTGCGGATGTCTTCTTGGAAGTCACCGATCTTCTGCATCAAACGCTTGTACGTGACCAGGGTTTGCCTCGGTGCTGCGCTAAGATAGCCTTGTACTCCCGAACGAGCTTACTGTACTTCTGGAGGGTCTCGTCGCCTGGCAGTGTGTATTTCTCCTCCATCGCAAGTAGCTTGTCGTAGATGAACGCCAGTCACTCGTACATGTGTTTGCACAGCTCGCTGCTTTCTTCCATCTCGTTGGCGATTGTGCAGATCAGGTCGAGTACTGCGACCACCGGTCCGCCTACACCAGGGGCGATGAGCTCGACCAGACACGAGCCCATGGTAATGTCGTAGTTGCGATCCGTTGCTTCTGCGGGGTGGATAAATGGAGAATGAACTGAGGTTTATGCCTCTGTGGGTGTGGTTCGGATGGTTGTGAAAGCTCCAACACTAACTACAACTGAACACGACGGCGAGTGCGACCCGTCGGGCTCAGCTGGCCACGCGCTCGGGATGCCATACGACAGGATTCAAGACATACCTGAATCTAAAGGCCAAAAGTTTGTTAATCTGATCGGAAGGCAAGAGTCTTGTAGCTGTAGTTAGAGAAACATATACACACACGGTCGCACAGCACCATTCTCGCCTGCGTTTTTCACCGCCAACTCTCACTCTTTTATCGTTCGTTGTTTTGTTTCTTACATGCGCTCCTGCGTTCCGACCATGAGCCGTTCGCTGTGTGAGCCCCTGGAACCATAATCTTCTCCACTCTCTCTCTCTCTCTCTCTCTCTATCTCTCGTTCTTATCTGTCGTCTCTGTGTACTGGCTCACTCTCGCTCTCTATTCGTCCGACGGGTCCTCTTCGTGCTCCTTGATCACCTCTGGCGTCGCCTGCACGAGCTCCACGAACGTCGGGGCGTCGCACAAGTTGAAGAACTCTACGCTGCTGCCGTCCTCGCTCGGCGGGATCACGAGCACGTCGTGTCCCTCAGGTCCCTTGATGATGCCCTCACTCGCGTACGGGATCTTCTCGGCCTTGAGGTAGTCCTCCACGAGCGCGAGCTTGTCCACCCAGAGACTGATGAAGTTCGGGTGGTTGAAGCGGTTGCGCAGCGCGCGGGTCTTCTTCTGGTCCGTCTCGATGCGCGTCGGGTACTCCCAGTCCAGCACTTCGACGTCACGCACGCCCACGATCTTGAACGGGCGAGCGGCAGCGTCCTACATTAAGCAATACATAAGCAGCAGTAGCGTTAATACGCTGTAGTGAGTATACACTGCGCACTCCTCATCGCTGCACGGAGCATACCCATCCATGGATAAACCAAGAGAGCAAGCAATCAGTGGCTAAAACGTACGCTCTCTTCCTGCTCAAAGTGGATTGGACGCAGTGTCTCGGTCGAGTCGCTGGCAGCACGAGCGGCGAACGAGCGGGTGGAGGAAGCGACGGCAGCGGTGGCGCGCTGTGGGGCGGCGCAGAGCAGCAGCGAGCGCTTGGCGAGGACGCGGTGCATCATCATCTCTCTTCTTGTGAGCTCTTTGGGTCTCGATCGGAATGATGGAGGCGGCAATCACTGGCCGCACTCAAAGCTGGGGGTTGCGCTACCTTCGCGCGACACTCGCCTCAAGTTTTTTGGGTTGTGTGAGCTCACAAATGCAGCAAAAACAAGTCCGTATATTCTTTATAGTGGTTTAATCTATGATACAAATTTGATGGATTATACCATTTTTGGCTATTTGTTAGCATGGTTTATTCTTTATAATAGGATGCGTTATCGTAGGTTTTTACCATCCCACCCTTTTTGGGGCCAACATTTTCAACAGGTCGCAATTCACCAAGCTCACACAAAAGCACCACCATCATGAGCAGCAACGACACCAAGGCGGCGACGCCACGTGCGGGTGTCGGCGCTGCGAAGACGCCACTGCAGCAGCTCAAGCGCGCGTGCGACGACCTTCGCAATCTTCTGCTCTCGCTGCACGAGCAGCGCGTAAGCGCTAAGGAGCAACGGCGCGCGCTCGACAAGTTGCAGCTCAAGAGTCAGCGCTGGCAGGTGCTCGTGCTGCTGAGCGCGGTCAAGCACGGGCTGCGCGACACATTCCTCGAGGCAGATGAGTGGAAGAAGCGCGTGCAGGAGCAAAAGGACGTGGTGGAGGCCCACCAGCTCAAGCTGCAGAACCTGCTCTACGAGAAGGACCATTTGCTGCGCGAGATCCGCCGCTGCCGCGGGTTCAGGTGAGGCGCTATCTAATTGTTCTCGGTATGAGGAGCTGCAGATTGATGGGCTGTGAATACTGAACGAATGGCTGGTGTTCACTATGGAATGAATGATATAGCACGAAGGAGATGGACAAGATCGAGTTCGAGAATGGGAAGCTGCCGATCTCGGTCGACCCGGAGATCCACCGCCAGCACCTCGACCAGCTCACCAAGGAGCTCGAGACTCGCAAGCGGTGCGTTTTGTATAGCTTGGCTATATGGCGGCTATGCTAACGGACGACTCACACTCACCCATTCTTGTTGTTTTATAACCCAGGATGATCACCCAGCTCAAGCAGTTGAAGGAGCGCATCGAGAAGATCGACGCCGCGACCCAGGCGAAGCAGGCTTTTCTCGATGGACTCCGCCAAGAGGTGTCGACGATTGAAGACGCGACCAAGGCTCTGCAGCAGTACATGGGGACGCCCGTGACTGCGCAGCTGAACCGTCAGCAAGAAGCGATTCAGCTGCCGGTGCCGCTGTACTCGCTCTTCTGTGAGCTCGAGGCGTACCAGATTGCGAGCGACAGCTCCAAGCAAATGGGACTGACGATCGTCGACGCAAAGCCTATAGTGACGGCATCTTCTGGTAGCAAGTTGGGCAATCACCAGAAGCGGAGTTTCCCAGGCGCGTTGCAGAATGGAAGCAGTGCGTCGGCGTCGGACCAGGACAAGCAGTCATCGAAGAGACTCAAGGGGTCGTCGCGATCCCCGTCGGTGGCACCAGGCAGCAATTCTTCTATTACTGCTGCTTCAAATGCCACACCCACCATCCAGCCTGCGTCAGATTCCTCGCGCGTACCCCCATCCCGATCGCCGTCCGTGCTGCGTTCCAAGACGTTGCTATCGCTTGAGAGTGGAGAGATCGTGTCGACTGGCACTGCTGAAAAGCTATTGGCGCTTCGTCCATACGAAGAAGAGAGTGCAGCGACGCCATCTGCGGACACCGAAGCTATGGACGTGGATGTGTCAAACGCGGTCGTTACCAGAAAAGAGGACGACGAAGAAGAGCAGAAAGATGACGAGCAGGAACGTCAGGATCTGTGGAAACCGAGCGAGAAGGCGCTGCTGCTGACGCTTTCGCTCTCGATCGATGGCGAGAGCCCCGAGGGTTCTTCTACTTCATCGTCATTCTCGATCATGTTCCAGTACTTGCCGGTCGCGAAGATCGTCACGGCTGAAGTTGTCAAGTCCCAGCCTGCAGTCTACACGACGAGCCATAACATCCTGATGAATCTGTTTCCAGGAGACGACGGGCTCGAGATCCCACGCTTGGCGTGCAATTACGAGTTCCTGGACACAAGCAACGGCAAAGAAGCTTCCTTCCCAGTGGACGCGACGTGCCGCCCGTTCTATTGGGCACAGTGGATCTGTGGCTTACATCCATCAAAGCGCATCAACGATAATAGTGAAGGTGCAATGAAGCGACGACCTGAGCCATCGGTGCGCAGTGTGATGAACCAGCTGGTGAAGCGCCTAGTGACGAGTATTCACCTGAAGAAGCAGCTCGAGCAGCTGCTCAAGGCGTCGGCCACTCCAACGAATGACCCTGTGTTTGTGCACTCGGCTGTGAAAGCGCTCTTCCCGAGGGACATTAAGACCCACTTGGAGAGCTGGAAGGAGATTCCCACGCCCGCGCAAGACATCTTCCAGCTCTTCAAGGACCAGGCCGAGCGCTCGAACTTCCATTTGCCGACGCACGGATGCCGCTACTATCGCGTCGCGTTCAAGAACGACCGCGCGCGCATGGCGGCGATCGTCGAGATCCCGCCCGAGTACCCTGTGCGCGCGCCGCGCTTCATCTTCCAGCCAAAGACTGTGACGAGCAGCTCCAAGATGGAGAACGGCCAGCTGTCCACGTACGAAAACCAGCTCAAAGTAAGTCAACGTCGTCCTTGAAAATATGGGGCTGGAAGACTGATTGACTGATACTAATCTGCTCTTAATGTGCTGACCTCTATTAGGAAATTGAGGTGGAGGTGAACGCGTTCTACAACGAGTTGATCACGAAGGAGAGCGAGCAGTTCCTGCTGATGCACCAAGTGCGCAAGGTGCAGCTCTGCTTCGACGTGCTCAACAGCGCGCTGGCGGATGGCAGCTCTGCAAGTCTTTGTTTCGGCCGCGAGCGCCGCGGCAAGGACCGCCGCCAGGCGATCGTGATGGACCCGGCGTCGAAAGAACTGCGTCACAGGTAGTCGCAGCTAACCGACTGGTCAATAGTATGGCATGCTGAGCATGAGAGAGGTTTCCAGTTAGCAGAAGCAGATTGGAGAAAGAGAGAGAGAGAGATGATGAAAGTTACAGAGCACTCTATAGGCAGTATGAATTTGCACAATGCAGTGAGATTGGCGTTGGATTGTAATGAAAGAAGATTTTGCCATTGGGCTCCATTCTGATTGTGTGCGCATGGGACGCTGGTGGACTGTATGCCAGATTGGTGATCGTCAGGGGCGAATACTATGAAATGTTAACTTAGAGATGGAAGAAGCAGCCTAACAGACTCCTCGTGCTCGCAATATGAAAGCGTGTGTGTTTCCTGCCTGGTGCACAAAGCGCACTCATGTAATTATGACGACGTCTGCTTCTTCTTCGTCAGCTGCACCGTTTCTCGCTTGAGCACGTGGAGCAGCGTCTGCGAGCTCTCGAGGATCTATACACACACACCCGTTCAGTCACTACACAAGATCTCAGTCCGTCCGTTATACATGGGCACGCGCACGCACCTTCATGTAGGCCGCCTCTGTCTCCTGGATCGTGCGGTCGTACTCGTTGCGTGCCTGCGTTTTCCGCGCGAGCGCTTCGTTGATCTTGCTCAAGCGATCCGTCAGGATGGTCAGGTCCTTTGGTCGTTCATCGCACACACACACACACGCCATTAACCATCGTCAGTGACTCCATAAATACCACATTCATACAGAGAGCTATCTGTTACCATTACGGACCTTCTGAATCTTGGCCTTTTCCTCCTCTTCCTTGAGCATCGTGCGGTTCACCTCCTCGCGCTTCTCGCGCAGGTCCTCGATGCACTTGACGAGCTCATTGTTGTAGTTCTGCAGCGTCGCCCCCTGTTGCGCCATCGCTCTTTTATGATACTGTGATGGAGGTGGAAGGTGGAGCTGCTGCTAGACGCTGCTGTGTGTAATGCGGAGAATAGACAGCAGAGCGCCGCCCTCTCAGCCAGCGCATTCAATCGATCGATCGACCGAACGCCTTCCAAGGTCTCACGTTGTTTTGCTTGCCTCTGTGTGTGTTGGTGCAGGAATGTAGCCATCCGTTTCGCTTTCCAAAGATAGCACTTCTCCTCTCATAATGAATCACCTGAATGCCAGCAGATCACTTTGCTCAGCTTGTTAGCGTTCAATTTCATTTGTTAGGGTAGGTTAACAGAATTGAACCTTATTTTCCCCAAGTGTTTTTGTATCGATTCGATGCATTGAATCGACCTCTTGTAATGAATTCCATCACGTTGATGCAATATAAACAGGCTTTGCAGTTTACCTGTTGAAATCCGGCACTTGTATAATACTATAAAAAGGTAAATATGCCGTTTTGAAATTAGGGCTGGTACATAACCTAATGTAATGTGGTCCGCACTATTTTTCCATTGTGGTACCTTTCCCATGTGTACCCCTCCACGTACCCCTCTACGCACCTCTCTCATCGCATTTTACCAACAAACAGAAGAAAACAAAATGGCACCCGCATCGGCATCTGCGGCGATGGCGATCGGCGTGCTGGACGGCGCGCTGCTGCTCCCGTGGCGCGACGCGTGGCTGCTGCTGCTCAGCTGGATGGCATTCTTCGCGTTCGCGCGCGGCTTCTTCACGTGGTGGCTCTTCCGCGACTACGAGGTCAAGGCCGGCGCCACGCAGCTGCTCTTCTCGCTCTCGTTCATGTTCTCGTTCAGCATCTTCGAGATGGTGCTCTTCGAGCTCATGGATGTCATGGACGTGAGCTCGCGCCAGTGGGTCTGGCGCGTCGACTTGATTGCCATGACGTACCTCATCGTGCTCGTGCTGCCGCTCATGCTCTTCTACACCGCGGCGCGCGAGTACGGGCTCGCACGCAAGCGCGCTGTCACTGGATCGCTGCTCGCGTTCAGTGGGTACTTGTATTGCTTCTGGCGGCTCGGCGCGGTGCTGGAAGAGGACCTGCCTCGGACGTCTGTAGAAGGTACGCGCCTGCGTATTAATCCTTTTGTTGTGTGTAGCGCTTGCTAACTAGTTGTGTATGTGAATGCAGCGCTGTTCTCGATCCGCAACTTTGTGAGCCGTGTAAGCCTGCTGGGCGTGATCTTCATGGCCGTGCTCTCGGGCTTTGGCGCCGTCAACTGTCCGTACGAGTACCTGTCGTTCTTCTGGCGCAAGATCGCGGAGGAAGACATCGAGTTCATTGAGAAACGCCTGCGCCACAACATCGAGATGTTGCTCGCGAAGAAGAAGCGCCTCGCGTTCGAGACCCGCGCCGCCGCCCACCGAAGGAGCACCAGCAGCTACAATAGCAGCACAGCCGACTTCTTGGGCGGTGCTGCAGCTGCACGCTCGCTCTTTGTCAAGGCCATGGGGCTCTTCAAGCGTGCACCAACTGATGGTAATGTGGTTGTTGGGTTACGATGGGAAGACTACCGTATTTGCAACTCGCTTTGACAACTTGTCTCTCTGTGATCTACATTTGTGTTAGAATCCTATATCAAAAGTCTGGAAGCCGAGATCGAGACGCTCGAATCCCTGGGCCGTGAGCTGTTCCTGGAAGTGCATGACATGCGCGACGTGCAAGAGCGCTCGATGAAGGCGCGTACGCTGCGCGGTCGCGTGTTCAACTTCTTTGGGTACCTACTCTCGGGCTTTTGCGTCTACAAGATGATCATGAGCACCGTCAACGTCGTGTTTCGCAGGAACCGCGAGAAAGACCCGATCACGGACGCGATCGAGAAAATTTTGTACATCTGGCCGTCCATTTCGCTCTGGGTACGTCTGTTGCTTGTGGTCAATCACAGTGTTGGCCTTGCACTGCTCGCTGTTGGAAATTGGTTCTCATTCAGTTTTTGTACCTGTACTTGTAGATCAACATTCGGTTCATCTCGGAGATGGCATCGCTCGTGCTTGTGGGAATCCTCGTCTTCACGCAGACACGCGGCTTCCTGTTGACTCTGCTCAAGATCTTCCGCGCGTGGTCGAGCATCGTGTCGTCCAACAGCGTCGTGCTCTGGCTCGCGCACCTCATGGGCATGTACTTTGTCTCGTCCTTTGTGCTCATGCGCATGAACCTCAGCCCCATGCATAGGTGAGAAAATGGATGGCCTTGAGTTTTTCTGGATCAGCATTAACCCATTTTTAATGTTGTATGATGTATTTGCTTCATGATGCAACAGGCAGCGCATTGACGAAGTGCTGGGCGACATTGAGTTCAATGTGTTCCACCGGTACTTCGACATGATGTTCGTCGTGAGCGCGTCCTGCAGCGTCGGCGTGCTCGCGCTGCTCAAGTTCTCGAAAGCGTCGCGCACGACAAACGACTACGGCGCGCACGACAAGTTCCCGTGAGACAAAATGTCGTCCTAGTATTGTATCAACATCGCCACACGAGCCCTGCACTGAGGAATGTCAATTTAGAGAGAGCAAAAATAGCCGCTCCAGACCACCAATTTTGATTTAAGCACCCGAAAGCATCGAAGAATACACGGGAAAGCCAGTGTTCGAACCTTTGATAAGGTCAGAGTTCGTGAGCTGGTTGTTTCTCCACTAAATTCAGCCCCTCGCGTTCCTTGCTCAATTGGATATGAGTGTTCTCTCCTGATGCATGTGCGTGCATTCAAAGCTCAAGCTCACAGGATTCAATGATATAGTGAGGCGCTCCTCAAATGCGTGTGTGGTGGTGGTTGGGAGGATACTGCGGAATAGGGCTTGGACAATCGAGTAGTATCATGTCTGGATTTTGTTGCACATCAATGGATCAAGCGTCTGGGCTAGGCATGAAGAGAGGATGGCATCAATGACACAATGGCGATGGTGATCGAGCAAGTGACTGCACGTGGCAAAATCTTCTTCACGTTCAGTCACACTACAGTCGTACTACATTACATGTGCATAGTATCCAAAGTGAACACATCACTCTACGACGGCGATAGAATTGGCTCATAGACGTCATAGCTCAGTCGTTCGAATGACATCGCTCCATACACCAGTAAATATTGCTCGATATCATGAGCTCCCAAGTATTTCGCCCAGTCGACGGGGAGTAGTTGTAAACAGTGCCGACATAATTGATGTTAGCAATTCGCTCCAGGCGACCAGAGACGCTACCCGAATTGAGCGGATTCTCGTTCCGTTCGGTTGTAGCCTCAACATCCGCTCCGTTCTCGCCAGACTTGATGAGGAGATCCACAATCTCCGCCTATTTGTTCTCGATCGCTACGCGAAGGCACGCAGTGATAGCTTGAGCGTTTGTCTCCTGGTGCCACAGCAAGTACGGCACCTTCTTGACATGCTCGCCTCGAACAACAGCTTTGATCACGTTCTCGAGCCTTGTCTCACCATGTTTCTGATAGAGTCTACCGATCTTGTTCTCCACCAAGTACTTGAGAACGCTGAAGTTCCCTTTCTCGGCGCACAGGTGCTGCAGACTCACGTCTCTCTTTGGGGTCGGTCGTGTCGTGTCTGCACCTCGGGAGATCAGATACTTGACAATGTGAAAATGTCTGTGCGTAGCTGCGATTGCGACTGGCGCTGTATCACCCCCAGCTCCCACGTCATCAACGTCTGCACCATTCTCCACGAGCCACTGGACAACTTCGTAGTAAGTGTGACTGCACACTATATGCGGCAGGACCTCCCTGCTCGGAATACCCGCCCGTAATGTGCATGCCGCGTGCAAAGAGGTACCTGGCGATGTCCAAGCGACCAAACATGCACGTAGCGATCATTGGCGCCATCTTGTCTTGCTCTTCGTCGCTTTCCACGCCCCAACCTCGCTTGGACTATCTCCAAGTCACCGTCTTGGATGGCATTGAGCAAGAGAGTCGTGTGGGAGGAATCGTATGGACGCATTTCTGGTGGAGCAGACGCGGCGCAGTCTGACGCGGCCTCAGCGGCGTTCATGGCGCGGAGCTTCATGGATTTCTGTTTCGATGTCGCTCACCAGCATTCCGTGCGCAGAGTCTGATGTGTTCCTGATAATGAACTCAGAGTATGTAGCGATAAAGGTGGTACAGTAATTCTGATCCTGCTTCGGTGCTCAGGTGTAAGGGCACACATGAAACACTTTGTAAAGTCCGTGCATCAGACAAAATCATTCATATCCAACATACAAACTATTATAAATATTAAAAACTCCTTCTGTAAATACGCATGTTGCTAAAGTCCTGATTGAATGATGTCCACAGCTCAACTGTCATTGCGGAAATGTAGACGAGAGACGCAGCACGCGGACAAGAGGATGCGGTGCGCAGCCGCAGCGACGACTACCACAGCCACACACAGAGACAGAAGCGCCCCATGAAGAAGGAGAAGATGCAGCGACCCTCGATGTAGCAGCTGCTGGTCGCGCTGCTGCAGCTATTGTTCCTGTTGCTCCTGTTGTGCCTCCAATCACAAATGAGAAACTGCGTGAATGCGTTTCGTATGAGCTTGAAATCTACGAGACCACAGACCCTGTCGTGGCAGATGCCGTGCTCAAGTGTCATTAAAGCAGCAGTAGCATTCCGAGCGATTCAAGCCCGAAGACGATGACTCCCCACGAGGCGTTCATTATGAGAGGCGACCTGGAGACCGTTCGTTTGCTCTTGGACCACCGCGTGATTGAAGACGCTCCGATTGGTGTTGACGAAGGAGCGCTTCTTCCTATTGATATCGCGTGTAAGTACGGTCGGCTAGAGTTCGTGAAGCTGCTGGTGAACCATGGAGCGCTGTTCAACGGCAATCGCCGTGCCGACGAGATGTCGCCTCTTTGTGTTGCGTGCTGCTATGGACATTTCGAGATCATCCAGTGGCTGGTCGAGAATGGCGCGACCGTGAATGATGAAATCTGGGGCAGGAGCCAGCCTCTTGCAAAGGCTGTTTGCTCGGGAGATCTGCGAACTGTCCAGTATCTGGTATCAACTGGGGCAGATACCGTAGGGATGAATGGTCCGAGGTACAGCGCGTGGTGTGCATTGCTATCGAAAAAGAGGACGATCGCGTTCTCGAATGCCTGGTTGAGAACAGCCTCGCCGACCTCACCGAAGATGGGTACCTGTGATCAAATGTCCTCGAGTGCGCCGCTGAAAAAGGAGATATGGGCATCCTCTGGCATCTTTTGTCGCTGGGAGTATTCAGTCGTCCAGTTTGTGGCGAGTGCCTCTGCATCGCAGCGAAGCTTCACAATGTCGAGATCATCAAGCTGCTCGTGTTGAACGGCGCGGATGTGAATGCCCACAACCGTCGCGGAGAAACACTTTTGGTCAACGCTGTTGAAGATGACATGATCGACACGATGAAGACGCTTCTCTCGCTTGGTGCCGACGTGAACATGCCAGCACGCTCAGAGAAAACATGCTCGGCAATTCACATTTTGAGCATGCGCGGCAAGTTAGATCTGCTCAAATATGTGTATCAGATCTACGGTAGCACTGCAAACTTCAACGCCCCCAGCCAACGAGATCGCTCGACACCATTGCACCTGACTGCGTCGCGTGGTCATCTCGACATTGTGCGCTTCTTGCTGGAGGTTTTATTGCCAGAGCTCGATTTGCGCGTCGAAAATCGCGTTGGTGCGATTCCGTTGACTCTTGCCGCCCGCGGAGGACACCTCGATGTCATGCACTTGCTGGTATCCAAAGGAACGCCAATCAACGACCGAATCACACAGAATACCGAAACAACACTTTGTGCTGCAGCAAAGTTGGGTCAGCTTGATGTCGTGGAGTTCTTGTGTGAGAGCGGTGTGGACGTTCTGTGGCGGAGTGACCGTGGCGTGACTGCGCTGTGTCTTGTGGCACGCAAAGGAGACGCAGCGATCGTCGAGTACTTGGCGGAACTGATCGGAGCAAACCAGCACGCTGCGGAGTATCGGTTGAGCGTGCTGAGGAAAGCCATGATACAAGGTTACACCAGCACTATTCAGGTGCTACTTGCATACGATTCGCAGGCTGGGAGTATTGAGGAGCAGCGGTCTGACTTACTCTGTCGCGCGATTGTGTTCGACAGATGTGAGATTGCGCGCTGCTGGTACAGAATAGATGGGACGTCAACGCCGCGTACTCTCTCACGCTCGATGACGTAGAGCTCGAGCTGACTTCCCTACATGTCGCTGCCAGCCGTGGAGATTTGCAATTGGTGACATAACTGTGTGAAAATGGCGCAGACGTCGAAGGCTTGAGCGATCAGAACGAGACGACGCTTTCTTCGCTGCTGCACGAGGCAAACTCGGCGTTGTTCGGTATTTGATGTCCGAACAAAATGCGAATGTCTAGAGTACGACGTTGTACGGTCTCACTCCTGTCGAGGTATCCTTTTTCGACAGCCACAGCGAGGTCTTTGAGTACCTCGTCAGCCACGGAGCTCTCCGTCAACGCAAGAGATCTTCGAGCAAGACCTACGAACTCGTCTCACGAGCCCGCTCCTGGATACTGCGTACCGCCCTCGTATCCGGTATTTAGATATTTTTTGAGCGGGGATGTGTTCGATAATGCAGTAAGCTGCACGCATCCATAGCGTCCGTAAGTGATAAGCTATCCTTCAGCAAAAAAATATTGTCACAACTAAGACGGCTGAGCCTAGCGGAAGCCATACCCAAGTAGGGCTTTCTTTCTCTACGGTGGTATCACGGGACTCGTCTAACTTCGACAAGAGACTTGAGTAAAAGATGGTAGTGTGATAGCAAATCGCAGTTGTTGACTGGACTCGCAGCATTGCAGCACGAAGAACTCTCTGAGCATTGCACAGGGCAGCTCATCCGATCATCTTTTGCGTATCGTAGCTCTGGCGAATTGAGGTCTTGCAAGTAGTAGGACGGTTCGGTTCTGGAAGGCTCGACGAACTCTGCGACAGCGAGCAGCTCAAGTGAAGAAAGAAGTGGGAGCACTAGCTTGAGGGGTTGAAAACCGAGTGCTATTGCTATTATATATAATGACTGGTGAGTGGTGGTGAGTGGATCTCCTGTCAGTGCGAGCCGTTCTTCACCTTGCTGCTGGTGTTCTCGTGGGGAGAGGGGGCGTTTATTTCATTTTCTAGTATGTACTCGCATCGGCTTCATTGTCGTTGCTGCGTCTTCGTGGTGGTGCTCGTCGTCGTCGTCTTCTTCGAGCTCTTCTTCGTAAGCCACGGGTGCTCTAATGCGTCCGCGGCCGTCGATCGCTCCTCCGGGTTGCGCACCAGCAGCGTCTCAATGAACCGCTTCACGTCGTCCGACATGCTCGACCAGATGTCCTCTGAGAAGAACACTTTCTTCGTACCGTCCGCTGTAGGCAGGAACACGGGCGCGCAGCCGCTCACCAGCACATACGTCACCACGCCGACGCTCCAGAGATCCGCCTCTGTGCCGTACCCCTTGCCGCTCATCACCTCGGGCGCCACGTAGTCGCGCGTGCCACACTTTGTATGCGCACGCGCGAGTCGATTCCGCACTCCACTCGACGACAGTGAGTTCGCATCGCTGCTACTATTGTTGTTGTGCAGGTTCGCCACTTCAGTCAAACTCTCGTGGGGCGTCAGCATCACCGTGCCGTCCAATTTGCGCGCAATACCGAAGTCTGAGAGCTTGATGTCACTCACGTCCTCGCCGTGGATCAAGATGTTCTCCGGTTTGATGTCGCGATGCACGATGCACTGGTCGTGCAGGTACGCGACGGTCGCGACCAGTTTCTTGATGAGCTTCTGCGCCACAGCCTCGCTCAGTGGTCCGTTGCGGTCAATGTACTCAAAGAGCTCCTGCCGACAGAGTTCCAATACCAAATAGAGCTCATCGTTGCTCTCAAAGAGCTCCACTAGCTGCGCAACGCCTTCGTGGCGCAGGCCGTACATGATCTCCAGCTCGCGCTTGAGGAACTTGACCTCCATCATCTGCCGCTTGTCGATGATCTTGACGGCGAAGTGCGCGCCGGAGCTCAGCTGCGTGCACTGCTTCACGACTGAGTACTTGCCCGAGCCCAGCACCTTGCCCACACTGTACTTCACATGGAAATCGCGCGATACGGGCACATTATCGAGCAACTGCGCGATCGAAAAGAGCTGCGGTGCCAGTTCGTCAAAGTTCACGACGTCCAGGTCCTCGAGCGAGAGTGACATGCGCGACGGCGGCGTCACTTTTTCACGGATCGACGGCAAGAATACTGGCGGCGCAGTGCTCATGTCGTCGTCGCCAAACATGAGCGACGGACGCGCGCGGCTACTGCTTAGGCTCGAGGTATTCAAACTGGACGAACTCGAACTGACAGGCATGACGGACGCATGCGATGCTGATAGTGATGCTGTTGGCATGGAAAATGGATCATCTAAAGACGTGACTGCCGACGTGAACGAGTGGAACGCGCTGCTCTGCTCGGTCACCGGGTGGAAGCTCGTGGCCGCCTGGATAAACGGATTCTCGCCCATGAGAAAAGGGTTCGAGTGCGCTGGCACGGCGGGCGAGTGCACATCCAAGGTCGAAAAGTCGAGCGACAAGTTGTCGAGCATCATGGCTGGCGGCGGCGCCGCGTACTTCTGTTCATTCGCTGCAGGCGTAGACGATGAGGACGACGACGTGGGCCCGCGCAGCACGCGGCGCACGTTCGCGGTGTTGCGGCTCATGACAAACTGCTCCATGGCGTCCACGACTTGCTCGTCGCCGACGATGAGCAGGTCCTCGATTTGCGCCTTCTCGCGCGGCGACACGTCCATCTTGGCGAGCTCGGCGCCGTAGCGGTGCACACGCTCGACGTTCGATGTAACCGAGCTCACGCGGCCTTTGCGCTTGAGGCTCGGCGAGCTGGTCGGTGAGTTCCCGGGCGACGAGCGCGACGAGGAGATCGCAGGCGTGATGCAGCCCTGCTCCACGAGCGTCCGCAGCTCGTCGCACGGCGCGTACACGAGCGACTCAGCGTCGTAGAGCTCCTGCAGGCTGCGGATCGCGGTCTCGCGCGCGGCGCCGGTCTTCGGGTCCGTGCGAATGCCCAGCAGCGACGCGGCCTTCACGAACGCCATGTAGCTGGCGGGGGTAAGGAACATGGTGAGAATTAATATGGTTAGCATATACACATAGGGAGGGAGTTGAGATGCGACACAATGCAATGCATGTGCAAAACAAGCAAGCATTGCATTGTTGTTTGGGCTTTGTTGCTTGCTTGTGTGCTTGTTTGCGTGCTTGCGCAAGAAATCCGCATGCAAGAATGCAAGATATGCGCAAGGACGCAAACACACACACACATGTGCATCGATGGAAACAAATGAATAAAGTACGTACGATTTGGAGAAGACGCGCTCGTGGAAGTGCTGGATGAGCTCGTGGACGCTGGTGATGGCGGGTGAGAGCTCGATGGCGACGCTGCCGCTGACATTGCGCATGCGCACGTAAACGGTCTTGAAGGAGGAGGAGGAGGAGGCGGTGGGGGAGGTGGCCATGACCTGGATGGACAACGGCGCGTCCAGTTGCAGCGACTTCATGAGCATCATGGGCGACGGTATTCACGAGCGGCGGACTTTTAATAGATATGGATACGGGGAAGGGGCGACAGGAAGCGTGGCTTGGCGTGGCTTGCTTTGCTTTGCTGGCTGGGTACGGTACACACAAGCAGCAACAACAACAACAACAACTTGCGCGTGCTTGTTTGCTTGTTTGTGCTTGCGCGACTTGTTTGCCTTGTGGTGGTAAATGGTGCGAACACCCTTGGAGCAAAAAGGTGTTCTTCGCCAAAGTCGAACTGGTTGAGTTTAGAGAAGAACGGGCGGGAAGGAAGGAAGGAAGGAAGAGCGCGGGTCCCGTCCGTCGTCTGGGTCTTTTTTGGCTCGTCCGCCAACACCGCAAGCGAGATGCAACGCACACAAACAGAAGGGATCAAAACAACAAGCCACAGAAGCAATCGACAGAAACAGGCGGTGCGCAAAAGCACTCGAAAGCGAAAACAACCGGCGAAGGGGAAGGCTGGCTTTGGCTCGAGTGAGCCAAGTGGTCAAGCAAGTCCCACACACACAACTCACACAAACAAGCAAAAGAGCCCCTTGATAGGAGTGGGTTGTTCTCTGCATGGCAGCAGCTGGGTACTGGGTTGAGGGGGGGATGACGTCTGAAGTGACTTGGGCACGTTGGATCCATTCCGGTTACGCTGGAGGGAATGTCGCCCACCCGTCACTTAACGCAATCCCAGCTGGTAAAACACAAACAGCTGCCACCCTCGCTCTCCAGATTCCATTTTTACTTTCATCACCTGCTTCTCCCCCATCTTACAGCACGCAGCATACATTTGCAGGTCGTTTGTTTGCCACAATTTCCTTGCTTGTTTGACAGGCGACATGTGAACAACAAACCAACAAGTCCGCATGCACGAAGCAAGCAAACAAGCAAGCCCAGCAAACAAGGAGAGCCGCGATGAAGCTGTTGTTAGTGTGTATTCTCCATACAAATCGGATGGCTTCACCGACTTTCGTTCACAAGCGGATTCTTGGAAGCCACCTGCTACGTCTGAGTTTTTGCGACGTCCGCACTATTCAACCGTAACTTACACACATGAGGCTGAGAAAATACCAAAAAGCCGCACACAAAGATCGTGATCTCTGAGGCTGCAAGATTCACTAACAACCTGAACAAGCAATCCCAACAAGAGCGCAAACCTGCAAGCAAGTGAACAAGAGCAAACAAAGCGCAAAGCAAGCAACTTGCAAGGCAAGCAAGCAGTTGCTGTTGCAACGTCTCAGCGAAATGATGGCTTCACTTTCGGCGGCGGAAGGATGTGCTCCAGTGCCGCCCAGCTGCTAGAATCTGGCGTTAGCTTTTGCGTTTGTGTGTTTTCTCTTGTCTGCGCAGTTCTCAATTGATGGCCCATAGTAATAGCCCGCACTCAGCAAAGTGCACTCAATCCTGTCAGCCGAAAGCGACATGCAAATGTGTTTGTTGTGGACATGCGAGTGCTGATATGTGTTTGTTACTTCAGAGAACTGCTAGCACTTAACGTGCCGTTTGCTGGTTCTTCCATACAAAAGTGCTGCAAAGTGAAAAGATCTTTTGAAGAAGTCGTTCACACTTGCCAGCTGAAATTTTTGAACCAATTTTCCGTCGTAACTTCATTATGCATTGCAGCGATTCCTCTTGGTAGATCTAAAGTACATGGCATGAGCCGAACGCAGCACCACAATGAGCTGAGAGACTTCCATATGAAGTATGGTGAGCCTGTTGATGTGCGGGAGCCGCAAACGCATTGACTCTTGATTCGTTTCACTGGTCGATTTGCTCTGTCTGGAATAGGTTGATGCCAGTCCGACGAGTTAGCGACTGCAGAGAATAGAGAATAGATGCAAAATGCAAAGCGTAGTGGACATGTATGTGAGTTGTAATTGGCTCCTTGAAACACAGCTGTGAGTTTTCGAAGGGTTCCTATCATGAACAACCGCTTATTATTTGCAGCCAATAGCAGTATAATTGAGCACGGAAAGCTGCAAAAACTGTGGCAGATTTGACTGCAGAACATTGTTGGGACCCCGACACGCATTCACACCACACACTTAATCCATTCATTCGCATACACACACACACACATTCGAGAGAGAAAGACAAGGAAGGATCATGCCGGCGAACCGGACTTGGTATGGTATCGATCATGCGATTCAGACCCTCAGGATAGTACATCATTCCCTTCCAAAGTCACGAAATACACACACACGAACGACTGGACGAGCCTTACGCTTCACACCCATGTGACCACCTGCTGCACACAACACGCTGGGCTGCTGCTGAAGAAGCTGCCGTGGCTAAATGTGCTGCTGTTGCTGCTGGAACTGGACCTGTTTGAAGAATGAGCCTGTCGAGGACAGTGGGGAGTTGGGCTTTCCACTTGGCCCCATCCACCATTCGTTTCTGACGAGTAGAACGAGAGTCTCAGTACACGTTCGATAAAGTGCGAATATGTTTTATACATTTACAATCTGTTTTATACTTTCGCTACTGTTTGCGACGCAACCTGCAGCGCTATCTATTATTGCGTCTCAAACGGTTGTTGCCACACAGTCAAAGTGCAACCAACATGACCCACACATGCAAATGCACTGATTGACTGATAACAAAGCGCAACATGGCAGTCGTGACGGGCGTGGCCACTGCACTGGATTTGTGGCGCCTGCATGAGCGCAACGAGCTCTCACTCACGCTACGCAGCGGCTGCGACTCCATCGACTCTCTGCTGCGCGGTGGCTTCCGCAGCGGCATCCTGACCGAGATCTGCGGCGAGGCGTCCGCTGGCAAGACGCAGCTCTGTCTGCAACTGCTGCTGCAGAGCACGCTGCCCCTGCCGCTGGGCGGGCTGGGCGGCACGGCGTGCTACATCTGCACCGAGGGCATTGGCTCCATCAAGCGCCTGCATGAACTCGCCGGTGTGTATGCGCGTAAGTACGGATCGGTGGTCGCCTCGTCGCGGAAGCGCAAGCGGGAGGAGCTCCACAGAGAGACCACCGCGGCGGCAGCGCAGTCGTCGAACGCATTCCTCGACGGCATCTTCATCGAGCAGCTCTATGAGGCAGATGACCTGCTAGACCTACTGGTGAGTCGCGCACAAGTGTGTGTGCCGTAGCGAATGATGACTGATTGTTTGCTGACCATTCTTGGTTTTGTTGCTACGTGGTGTTTATCAGCAAAGCCGCCTCCCGACGCTGCTTGAAGAGCAAAACACAAAGCTCATCGTGATTGACTCCATCGCCGCCGTGTTCCGACTCGAAGCGACCACATCCATCAAGGCGAGTGCATTTCTATAAAGCTTGTTCAGTTTTTATCGTATTGATCCAGGCGTATCCATTCCTTCAGGTCAAACTGTGAGCGAGGCTGATCTTTGTGCGCATGTTCCCCATTCTTGGTTTGCGTATGGATACAATCCTATCAGGAAGCGAGTCGGCGGTCGCGCATGATGTTTCACATGGCGAATTGCATGCGCATCCTCAGCACACAGTACAACGTCGTGTTTGTGATGTCGAACCAGGTCACGGGCAACTTCAACGAGAATGTCCATCAAGGCAGCAGCAGCAATGCCAGCGCGTTCAAGCCCGCGTTAGGGCTCTCCTGGTCCAACTGTGTCAACCAGCGGTGCGTTGAGTTGAGTGTGTATGACAAATCAACTTGGCCAACATGAACTCAACACCTTCTCACCATGTACTATTCTGCACTGATTTGGCAGACTCATGATCACGCGGAGACCAAGCGATGCACTGCGGCGCATGGAGATCGCGTTCTCGCCCTCATGCCCGAACGCCAGCGCGTCGTTTGAGATCACGAGCGAAGGCGTCGCCAGCGTCGACGAGTGAAGCGAAGGAGTGAGTCCCGAGAGATGGATGGATGGCTCTAATGAAGATGGACCTGAACGGATGTATGGATGCTTTGACAGCCAGAGAAGTACTGAAACACACAACAGTCCAGTCCAGTGCAGTACTGTACTCGCCCGCCGCAGGTCTCACGTGGCAGCAAAAGCAGCGTTTCAAGTGCCACGTTGCACGAAAGAAAAGTAACGAAATGAAAAGTAAAGCCTGACACCGAAAGAAAGGACCCAGGAGTCAAAACAGAACCGAAAAGAAGTAACAAAATGTGCAGGTGGATGGTGTCAGTCCAAGCCAACCAACCAAGTTAAGTTCGCAAGTTGCTCAGCAGGTATCCGGTTTGTTAGCCAAGGAGCCAGCCAGCCAGCCAGGTACAGATAAAGAGAGAGGGTGACTACAACGACTCCTGTCGCTCGCCCATCAGAGCGAATGGACGTGGTCTGGATAGTGGTGGTTTGGCCCAAACCAGCTTCTTCTGGGGCCGTCCGTTCAGCTAGCGACTGTCGAGTGGATGGCCCGAAAGAAAGCAGTTTTGTTGTTGCTGCTGGCTGTTTCTTGTTGGTGGTTGATTCTTTACCAAGAGCTGCCATTGGGCGTTGTTGCCAGTGACTCAAGTGAGTGGTTGTGTGTCCTTTCGAGCTGGGACGAAAAGATCCTGAAACCAGAAAAGAAAAAGGCAAGATCAGAGAGAGAGAGAGAGAGATTTTGGCTGTTCAGGACGAAAAAGTCCGAACTTTTTTCGACTTTTTCGACTTTTCTCCTTCAAGTTTTTTTTTTGCGGACTTAGTCGACAGTTTTTGTCGTTTATTTCCGTCATTTATTTCCTATTTTTTTTGCTCGAAGCAGAAATAACGAGCTGTTTCTTCTGAAACCACAGAAAGATACGCATTTCTTCTATTTTTTTCTGATTGACCGTTTCTCACTTGCTTGATTTGTTGCCCCTTGCTTGACTTGTTCGGCTTGTGAGTAGCCTTGGTTTGGTTTCGAGGTGCTCACAAAGATATTTGCGACGCGGGTCACAACCCACAGCGACCAACACTCTCCGCGCCTTTGTACAGCGGCAGACAAAACACCCACCCACGAAAGGGCACCACAACAGCCAACCAACAACCAACAACCCACACACAACAACAACAAGTCCCTTCTCGCTCCAATACAAGCGAGCGAGCAAACCAACAACAAAACCAGCAAGCAAGTACAACAAGCAAGCAAGCTCTTCAACCCACGCAATTTGCCAACAAGTTGTGTGTCTCAACCCAACAAGCGCCAACAAGCAAGTACCATCTCAGACAAACCAAACAAACAAACAAGCAAACAAGCAAGCAAGCAAGTATGGTGGCCGGCAAGCAACAGCAGCACGCGAGCACCATCAACAACAACAACAACAGCAGCGCGTACGAGATCCGCAGCGGCATGTCCGTACAGGTTGGTACATTCCCACCAATGGGTCACACCACATCTCGATATGCGAACCGCAAAAAAGTGTACGCGTACTAATCGATCTAAATGCGTATGTATGTATGGATATGCAGGACCTGAAGCAGCTGACGGCCCAGCGCGCGCACCGCCAGCGCATGGAGTACTGGGACCTGCACGCGTCCGCTTCGTCCTCCTCACGCGCGACCAGCAGCACCACCAGCAGCAGTAACTCGCCGCGCCGCCAGACGAACGACTGGGCGTTCGGCAGCCCCGTGTCGTCCACGAGCAGCTCGTCCACTGGCTCGCCGAGCGACTCGCCGCCGCGGCAGTACAGCAAAAACAACATGTATGCGTACCCGAACAACTACGCGGCCGCGCACCATTACCACCACAGCCACCACGGCCGCGGAGGAGGAGGCTCGCTGGCCAACAGCGCAGCGTGCGACAAGATGTTCGTGACGTGCGGTGGCCAGGTCGTGAGCTTCATGGAAGGCGTGGTCAACGCGCCGCAGTTTGAATTCCTGCCCGAGATGCTCAACACGCTGTGAGAGACGCAGCGAGAGAGACACACACCCACCCATTGCAACGAGGTTGTGACCAACGACGAGAAGATAAAGACCAAGAGAACGAGAAGGAAGCACGGAGAGCTCGTACAAAAGCGATGGCGACGCACGGCTGAGTACCGACATGTGGGAGCGTAAAGAAAGAAGTGGAGAAATGAAGATGGCGCGTGGCAGCGGGAGTCGAATGGATGTTTGAGAAGCAAGCAAGTGTATTATAGAAGAAGAGGGAGAATGCGGAGAAAGGAGAGTGAGAGAAAGAGGAGAGAGAGAGAGAGAGAGGTGTACAGTAAGTAGTCAGCAGCGTCTCCGTCGAGGAGCTGATTTGGTGCAATGCGTGAGTACGAAGTATTTGTTGTTTAAAGAGCGAGGCAAATGAAGAGACCCATGCACGCACACACCCACATACATACTCGCATCCACATGCAGTGAGTGCGTGTGTGCATGCGTGTGAAGATCATGATGGATGGATGCAGATCTCTCTCTCGTTCGTTTTCTCATTCAGTCCCATTGCTTTCGCAGAAAATCTCCTCATCCACCACCAAGAAGAGACCAAGAAGCGATGGTGCTGGAAGGTGGTGTCGTTTCCTGCCGAACTAGGAAGCCGCAACTGACCACCATAGAGCCATAGAGCACGCTTGAGCTTTAGGCGTCTGTTGGTACAAGGCGCCACCCCCATTTCAATCCGCCATTTGTGCTTCGCCTTCAAAAGATTTCTTTTTAATGGACGCGTGGTACCGTGGTACTGGTGTGGAACTGGCTGATATTGAAGCCCATCTCGATGGAAAGTGACTGGAGTGGTCGGTCGCGTCAACTTCAACGAGAGAGCGTGAATGCGAATGCGCATTCCAAACGAGCTCGTGGGATTTTCAGTGTCTCTCTCCTGAGTTCTGCGTGGAAACGCGCTGGGGACGAATGCGAATGCGAGCTCCATGCATGGGACAAGCGCATGAATAGTGAACATGAGGCTGGTGTTGACGAGGCGATGTGATGAGATGAAGTCGCTCGATGCCAACAGGATGTCGCTCTCATACGCCGTTTCTCCTTGTCGGTGGAGCAACCAAGTTGGTACCACCACCACCTCCGTCTTCGTCATGAGCTCCGCGCATCGACCAAAGTCGGTGACAACGCTTGCAGCACTGCTGGTTCTGCTGGTGCTCCAGGTCGCTTCAGTGTCTGCTGCTGGTGCGGGTTTGACTCTCTCCAGGAGTGTGCCGAAGGACAAGTTGCCGCCGAACGTTGTCATCTTGGGACCAATCAGGGCGTTATCCACTAAAAAGTCCATTGGCCAAGCACCACTATCGGATGCTGATGCTGGCGATACTATCGCCGCTGACACTGTCGACTCGATGGTGTCAGCGCGCAGCATTCTGTTGAACAACAACATCACGATCTCGCAGAGCCACCTGGTGCTCTCGCGCCTCGACCAGCTCTTCCTGCTTAAGCAGCTACTCAACACGATCGACTTCGCGCCAAAAACGACGAGTCTGACTGGCAAAATGGGTGGTGGCGACAAACAGGAAGAAGAGCTCGAGACCTCGGGGCCGTTTGCGGAGGGGTTCCTCTTTGAGCTCACGAAGGCCACCGCTGGTGGTGATGATGATGATGACAATGTGGCAGCGATTGTGTACGTCGGCGGATCGAAACTCGGCTTTGGCTGGCGCTACTCACTCGCGTACTGGAACCAACTGGACGCGCGCAGCAAGCCAAAGTGTTCGTTTGGCAGGAGCGTTGGCAGCTTTTACTATTGCTGAGCAAGCAGTAGCCACCGGTTAATCTGTCAGCCAGTCAGATACCCTCCAGTGGTACTGTGAAGCAGGATTCAGTCAGTCTATAAGAACAACAATGATATCTGTTTTGTGAGTGAGCATTCCATTTGTGTGCTGCTCCAGCCTATCGAGCCAGGCTTGCTTCTTGGTCTTCTATGTCCCTCTGTGGACTTGTCGGACCTTCCGGGGACCTTTAGAGCTTCTTAGTTATCGGGTGTACGGGTGCACGACGACCGATGGGTGCGCCTGCCGCGGATGGTTCTTCTCGGCGATCGTGGGCGGGTAGTAGCTGATCGTCCCGCCGTTCACGACGTCGTACGGACGGCCACCGTCAAACTGGTCGCGAAGGTGCTGAGCCCTGTGTCCACATTCCCAGCATACACAGGTCAGGTTCACTTGGTTCTTAAACACACTGCCAACAATACAATGGCAGCCAGACATTCGAAACTCTACGTACCGCTGCGGGTTCCACTCAACGGGCGTCTCGTTGAAGATGCGATGGTGGTGGTTCAGTCGCGGGTTCATCTCGTGGCTCTTGCTCGTAAAATCCCGGTACTTATGCTGATCCTTCAACGACATGTCGTGGCTGCAAGTTTATATAACAACCAGCCACACAGGAGAGCTTAGCGTTCCACCCAACACTTTGGTATCACGACATAAGGTCACAGTATACCTGAGCAAATCTGGCTTGTACGGCTCGCCTCGAATCCTTCCAGAGTCTTGATTCCCGGAGTGATTCGCTCCGATCACGTCGCACGTCGAGTAGCGTGCTTGACTACCCACACACGAAACAATAGGAAATTAGTTCAGCCAGTTGTCGAGGGTCTTTAGAATGTTGGAGACAGCCAAACTAACTAACGAGACAACAGCCCAAGAGCTCACATGATCTGGTGTAACCGTCGGTCGTTGTTCTCTGCTTTCTGGATCGCGCGGCGCGCGTGGTGGTAGTCGATCTCGAACTGCAGGCGCTCGCACCGCTGCTGAGGGGTCATGAGTCCCTCTTGAAGCAGTACGGACGCTGGCACAGTACGGTGCTCGATCTCTGCAGCGTGCGCAACCGCCTCTTTCTTAGTGAGCACGGCAGCAGCCTGGTGCATACAGAATACATTGAAATGAGCTTTGATGTGATGTTGGAAAATGGTAGCGGGGAAGAGCAACTAGCTCAGGAATTGCATCGTACGAGGCTATCGCGTAGACTTGGGTCTTGAGGGCTGAATGAAACACAACATCATCGGACGCAATGGTGAGACTCAATGTTGAAATGGTCCAACTGAGCTGTTGCTTTACATACCGGACTTTGACATCCCCAACCTGCAATCCACTGGGGTACACGGCGCCATCTTTGATACTGACGGCCCGCTGGTCCTTGGCGAGCAACACGTTCGCAGGCTCGCTGAGTTTCTCGAACGACCGCACGTCGCAGCGCTCGCCGTTCCACGATTTTACCAGCGTCTGGTCTTTCACGAGCGCCGCGTGAATCTGTGAAGAAGTGCCGACAGGTTTGAACAAGGCCATCAATGGATCTACATCTATTGATCATGGCCCTGCCAACATGATAGAACAAAAGCCTTGCATACCTCGCGAGAAGCGTTGGATGGACTAGGTGAGTCGATCAGCTTTCGCAATCGATCGGGATTCATTGCGACCGCCTTCTTTGGCTGCTTGTCCCCGCCACCTTGCTCGACCATCTTGAACCGCTGAGCTATTGGAATGGAGAGCCCTTGCGGAGCAATTCGATGCTTTGACTGACGGTGCTTGGCTTGCTTTGATCTGCAGCCCGATGCAATTCTTCCGCTTTTACTCAACAACAGGAACTCCTTAGAAAAAGCTGAGAGTCGGGTTCCTTCATGATTCAGGACCTTGGATCTAAGAATACTGGTCTTGTCAATCTTATTCGGTCCCCGGAATAGATAGATGGATCGAATTGGCCAGCAGTCAGCGTAGAGCGACTTGATTCGGCATTGCTTGCAGGGCTTACATTGAGGAAGAAACATCACCTCCACCGCCGCCGCCACTAGGATCGGGTTTCTTATAGACCATGTGGTCCAGCAGACTCGCAAACTGCTTGTTGATCGTCTCCGCATCAAACACTTCAGGGTCGTGCACGGCGCTCATCTTGGCGCTGACGCGGTTTGGGTCCGGAAACAGAATGTTCGGCAACGCGTTCCGCCGGTTGGTCACGAAGCGAGGTGGCATCGGCGGCGCTGGGTCCACGCGAATGTAGTCGCTTCCTTCCCAGGGCGTCAGGATTCCGTCGCTCTCGGATGTAGCTTCGTAGATCTGGCGCATGAGATGCCAGTAGCGAGCCCAGACGAGCGACTCCGAGATCGCGTAGGGGCTGCGAGCACTTTGTTCTTGTTGTGGATCTCCAGGGCTCGTCACAAAGTCCCGTCGCATGCGCTGGAAGCCGATGTAGCCATCGAGGATGCACTTGAGACAACCGCAGCCAGCACCTTCACAGACGCGAAGGAAATGGTTGGAGATCAGATCTCTTGACAAGGCTTCCAAAGTTCCAATGAAGAAGCAGCGGATGTTGCACCAGGTCTTGTCCAAGTCCGAGATGTCGTTCACGATGTTGCGCAAATCCCCGTCTTCACTCCAGACCACGCGGTCGAGCTCGTACTCCTTGGCGACTTGAAGGAATACCTCGGTGTTGATGTGGTCGCAGTCCGTGCACCGCAGCGTCTCGCTGTACATGAGCAGGATGTCGCCCGGGTCCCTCGCGTGGTCGATCGAGAGCACGATCTGCGAAAACTCGGCTGATGTGAGCTGTCCGTCGCCGTTCACATCTCCGGCGCGGAAGGCATCAAGCAGGTGGTTGTCGCGTCGTAACTGCTCGTCACGCCATTCGTAGGAGACAAGTTGCAGCAAGTGGTCGACGTTGATTACGAGCTCCGAGGCACTTTGCGCTGCTCCTGTTGGAGAGACTAGTTGATCTGGTAGTGGCGACACGGTCGAGGACGTCGTACCCATCGCGGCGATGGCGACCAGGCGATCACAGAAACTCAGGACCGAGTTCTTGCGCATCGCTCGGAAACACAAGTGCGCGGCCTCCTGCGCCTTGTCCACGCCAATCGTCCAATTCTCCCGGTCGGGCACCACAATACGAGGGATGAAACGCAGTCTCTTTGAGGGCGTTTGTTGGGACTGCTGCTGCTGCTGCTGCTGTCCCTTAGTGGCGCCGCTTGTACCGCCGGCGACATTGACATCGTCGCAGACGATGCACTCGAGGAACTCGAGGTAGTTGGTGAGTTCCATCTTGGGCACTTCCTCAAAGCAGTAACGCGCAAAGTACTCCACCCGCAGATGTTGTGTGCGGTACATCTCGATCGCGCACGAGAACGCTAGCAAGTGCATATCCGCGATGCCCGGGAGTCCGTAGCTGTGCAGGAATTGCTGGTAGACGATCTGCGCCAATGTGAGCTCGCGTCCGCGCATGGGAGCGTACGGGAGATTCGTCTTGCGCCGCCCCGCCGTGAGCATCTCGCCGTAGGCGTCGGCGATGATCTTGAGCACGACCGAGAGCGATTTCTTGACAAACTGCACGAGCTGGTCCGTGTTCATGCGCCAGGAAGTGACAAGCCCACCGATCGACCGAGGCACTGCCGCGCTGTTGATCTTCTGGTATTTGCTTTCCTTCTTGCGAGGCGAGGAGGCACCGCCGGTTTTCCCCAAGAGCGCGTTCAGAGTCAGCGGAGCGAGTAGTTTGTTTGGTAGTACGGAGCTCCTCGCGAGCGCCTGGTTGGTGCTGATCGCGAGTGGTGCTGGCGTTGTTTCGATGGGTGGTGCCACTTCAACTGGCTCAAACGTAGTTTGACAGCCGACGTCGACCGATCCGAGCTTAACGTACTCCTGCCACTCCATGGGCTCGGCGACCGCGATCACGGCGCTTAGTTTGCGCTTCATCTCGTTCGTGAGCGTGCTACTGTGGTGTTTCTCATTCTCTAGCACTGTTGCTGCTGCTACTGCTGCTTGCTGCTCGTCACTGATGAGTCCGCCGCGGAGGGTCTGGAGCACGTGCTCTTCCGACTTGCATGCCAACAGCGTCTGAAACGTGCTCAGTATCTCGGGATTCGAAGTCAGCAGTACTGGCTGTGGTGAGACAACTGGCGGCTCCCCAATAAGCTCTGAAATCGGCGATGTTGACCGGGTGATGTGAGGTTTTTCGTCTCGCGGCGGTGGTGGTGCGAGCTTCAGCAACAATTTGACCTTGTCTGCAGCAGTTAGCTGGTTAAGGAGCTGGCTGATGCTCTTCTCAATCGTCATAATCGACGCCTTCGCTGGCTGGGAAGTAGACGCCTGAGAAGGGAGCTTGCCGTCGAGAAACGGCTGCAGCACCTGTCTCAACATCGCCATGCGCGCAGAGTACTCTTTGTCGCTCGTGATCGCGTCCAACAAACTCTCCATCCAGAGCATCTTGAGCTCCATCTTCATCTGCGAGACGTAGGCTTTCGGTTCGTCCAGGTTTACTGTCACTGGAGCCACTGGTGCGGCTGCGATCACCACTTTCTTGGACGCCTCTTGCTTCAACATCTGTATCTTTTTCTTCATCACCTCGGTCATGTACTTGGCGTTGATCTTGTCCAGCCAGCTCTCGCGCTCTTCCCGCGAGAGCATCGTAAACAGTTTCTTCAGCAGTTTTATTCGGATCTCGTGCACATTCGCGTTCACATTGTCTCCCCCAACAGTGTTGTTGTCGCTTGCTGCTCGCACGATCGACGAAGTTCCCTGCTCAGCTTCCATTTCGTCCACGATGCGAAGCACCTGCGTCCATCGTCCATCAAGTGGGAAATGCTCCAGACAGTAGTCGATCAACGTGCTGAACTCTTTCTCCTCGAGCGAAGGTAGCAGCACGGTCGTGATGATCGAGAGCACCTGTGAGCTCGACAACCTGTGGTGGTGGATGAAATTCCAGATTATGAGCTGGAAGTTCTCAATTGATGATTTCACCGACCGCTTCGCGCCGCTCCTGTCATCTTCATCATCGTCGCCAAAACCGTCATCGTCAAACCCCTGGCCGCCATTTGACAAAGTAGAGCTTCGTCTCGTTCTCCGTCTGCGTTTCCTTTCGGCCACGTTCTTCTCGTATTCCTTGGAGAGAAGCAGAAACTGCTCTTCATTCAGATACGCCGCTAGATCACAGAGGAAAAAGTATTCCATCTCGGCGCCTAGGATCTTTTGGAAGAACACTTGCTTGGTGAGACTCGTGGGGTCCCCCTGGGCACCGCAGGAGATCAAGTAGAATCGGAAAATCATCTCGCCAGCGTTCGGGAGCTGCTCGATGATGCACTGCAGGTGATCGCTGGACTCCATGACGCTCAGGTGATGCAGGAAGAGCGCCTTGCCGTGCGCATCAAAGCGCTTGAACACGTCTCTGAACGAGTCGACGTCCAGAAACTCCAGGATCGAGCACAGGATCATCTCTTTCCCACTTGAGCTGAAGGTCGCTGCGCTATGCGCGATCGCGCGGCAGATCTGCGCGCTCGTCGCCAGCGGGATAAAGAACGGGTACGCATCGTCCTCGTCCTCCGAGATGCTCTTCTTGAACTGCAGCTGCTTCATCTTCTCGGCGTGTTTCTCTTTCATAAACAGCAGCAGCTGGTCGAACTTGTCTCCAGCGGTGTTGTTGTTTGCGCTTGTGATACCGCCACTCCTTGTAGAATTGCAATCAGAGAGCTGCTCCAGCCCGTTTTGTAGCTGTTGAATGGGCACGTGGATGAAGAATCGCGTCACTTCGTCGACAGTTAGAGACCGCAGCACCTTGGAGTCGTTGATACTCCGATTCGCAAACAGCCGCTTCTCGAGCTCGTATACGTGTGCAAAGTACGTCTTTTGGTCGAAACAAGTTCGCACCAGAGCTGCCATGGGCTTGGAGCCTAGAGTAGACACTGCCGATGGGGAGCCTAGCTGTATTGTCTCGCTCTCTCCATTCGGACCAGCATAGTAGATCGCGCTCTGGATGCCGACGGCTAGTTTCTCCAGCAGCGTCTTGTAGCACCCGACGATTCCCGGCATCTTGACGAGACTCGCAAAGCATGCCGCAACCTCGACGGCATTTGGTCTCCCGATGATACTCACGTACGAGTCCTGGATCTCATCGAGCTTCATCTCCGTGAATACTGCAAAAGATGCGAATTGCTGCTTTTCGGACTCGTACGTGGCGATCCACTTTCGCACCTTGTCCTCCGATGAGAGTGATGCATGGAATCGCTGGAGCCGCTCGATCTCAGTCTCTTTGGCACCATTAGCATCATCGTCGGCATCCTGTCTGTCGCTATTGGGACCGTCAGCGACTCGTGGTGACTGCGACAGGGTCTCCATGGAAGTGGGACGAGCAGAGAGCGGTTGAGGTTGCTGGTTCTGGTCGCCTCCGTCAAGCGGACTCAAGCGCTGGCGAACGTATTTCTTCCGCCGGAACGACTGTATGCACTTAAAGAAGCGTTCGAGTCAGCCTGCCATTGCATCAACAAAATCCACAGACTGTTCACGTACCTTGATAGAGAAGAGCGGACCGTTGGTGTGCTCGACAATGCTGCCATTACCATTGCTACTCTCATCGCCGCTGGGAGCTTTTCTACTGCCTGCGCGGCTGTTACTTCTCCGACTTGATGGCGATGGTGCTGAGGGCGTGGATGCTGTTGCAGTTGAGGACGCTGCTGTGGGCAGGGAGAGCACGGATACTTTCTCGCTCTGGGACGCCGCCGCCGCCGTCGATGATTCTTTCCCTCCTGCTGCTGCGCGCATCATCGTGGCTTCTGCGCGACCGCTATTGGTATTGCGCTTGGCTTTGCATCTTCACGAGTGTTAGTTAACGAGTAAAAGCAACTCTGGGCGAAACGTTGGGCGACCTTTCAATCCCGCATTCCATGCGACCAGCAGACAAGCAATGACGACACATGCATAGATAGATGTGCTTAAGACGGGCTGATATGGAGTGAAGCGCGGGCTCCCGCTGCGCTGTTTTCTGTGTACGCATACATACACACAGCGCCGTCGTCATTGCGGTGCCTTCGCCATTCCATTCCATTGTCTGCATTTGAATGCAATGCAGAAAGTGTTTTCTCAGTGAGTTACAAGTTCAGCTCCAACTTGAGCAAAATATGCAAATTTGAAGGCTAGTGCAATTGGAGAAAAAATGCGCAAAAAAGTTTGATTCTTTTGCAGACATGTAGTGAACAGTTATCATCGCCAGAGTATCCTTACTGAGGGCCACTTCGCTGTTGTGGAGCTCCTCATTGCCAAATGCGCGGACGTCAGCACCAAGACTGCGGAGGGGGTTTCTATCCTCGACCGGGCTGCACAGTGCGACGACTTCGAAAAAGCCACAGCGATGGTCGGGTTCCTCCTGACCCATGGCGTGGTTTAATGTGGGGTGAGACACTGTTTCACTCGCGAGCGGCACCTCCGACGATTCCGTGACTCAGTTGAAAGGTTGTCCATTGCGTGTGATACATGCTGTGGAGCCCTCGAATCAATCGCCAAGCAAGCAGTGCACTTGGATACATACAGCTGTTTGCGTTCCTTGTTACGATTTGTGGCAATCCATTTTTTTAGGAACAATGGAACTGCTTGGCTCGCAACACAAAGTGATGCGCTTTTCTATCTATCATGTTCTATTTGCCTCTGTGGTTATTCATTTGTCCAAGGGGCTTGACCACTGAGCCTCTAACTAATCAATCAATGGCCTTCGGGCATGTACCCGTTGTTCTTGTACATGTACGTGGACGAGTCGACGATGTGCTCGGCAAAGTCCCGGTACGTCTTCAGCGGCTCACTCTTGATCGCCTTGGTCTGGCCCTTCTCGATCGGCGCCAGCTCGCCCGGGTCGCTCGTGAGGTTGAAGACCTCGTAGGCACCGTTGCCGTAGAACGCGTACTTAAGCTCGCCCGCGCGCACGCCCTTGGTGCCGCGCTGAAACGGGTTCTCCAGCACCACGGCGCGGTTCTTCTCCTTGCGCATGGCCGAGTGCCCGATGCCGTGCTGGTGGAACCCCTCAAGGCCGAGCATGTCTGCGATCGTTGCAAAAATATCAGTCTGCGACGTTAGCTCGTCCACCACCATGCCCTTCTGCGTCTTGGGGAGGAACGCGTCCGCGAGGATCATCAACGGGATGTGCGTCGCCTCTTCGTACACGTGGGACGAGACGATATCCATGTTACCGTTGTGCTCCAAGCGCCCGTAGCCGTGGTCGCCTTCGATGATCATGATCAGGTTGTCCATCAGCCTCTTCTTGCGCAGGTTCGAGATGAATGTGCCGAGCGCGCGGTCCGCCATGTTCATCGCGTTCAGGTACCGCTCGTTGTGCCCTGTCATTAGCGCCGTCATGTTGTCCGGCACAAAGTCCGCGGGCACGACCCACGGGTCGTGGCTCGTGATCGTGTACACGTCCATGAAGAGCGGCTTGCGCTTGGCATCTTTCGCGCGTGCCTCGAGATAATTCTCCAGCGCGGTGTACGACACCGGGTCGTGACGGCCCCAGGAGAAACGGTAGTCGTCGCTGAAGCTTGCCTTCTCCTCTTCACTTAGATACTGCATCACCGCGTTCTGGTCCACGAGCAGGTCAAACCCGTGGTTCTTGAGGAAGCCCGCCCAGTCCTCCCACGCTAAGCTCACCGCCGACCAAAAGCCCGTCACGTAGCCGCGCATCTCGCCCAGCAAGTTCTGGATCCCGCGCACGCGCAGCTTCGTGGACTTGATGTCGCGCACCGCCGAACCGTCCGAGAACAGCGGCATGATGCCGTACAGAGTCGACATGAGCGTCCGCGACGTCTGCAGCGACGGCGTATAGTGCTTTTTGAAGAGCACGCCCGACTTGCTGATCTCGTCGAAGAATGGCGACGGCGTCTGGTTGAAGCGCGCCTTGTTCTCCGCGCCGCCGATGCACCCGATGTAGTTGGCACGCCAGGACTCAATGTTGATGATGATGATGTCCGGACTGAACGCGCCGCTTCGCTTGCTCTCCTCGGTCGGCACGATGTCAAAGTGCTTGTCGCCTCGATAGCCCAGCGTCTTGCGCCACAGCGGGAACTCGGTCGCCGTGTTGTTCTCGATCTGGAAGACCTCGTTCAGGCCCACCGCCTTGACGATGTTCTCCATGTGCTCGTCGCCCGAGAGCAGCTGCTGCGCCAGGGTGTTGGCCGAGTCCGGCGGTCGCAGGTAATTCTCCATCTGCAGCGAGAACATGGCGTTCGACATGAGGTAGATGTCGTTGCCATTGCCGTCCAGCGCGATCGTTGTCTGCAGCGCCGTCATGTACACCGTCACGCTCAAAAACAGGTAGCGGAAGTTGAGCGACGTGAACGCGTTGAACACCCAGGCCATCGTGAAGCCCGCGCGCGACTTGACACCCGCCACTTTCTCGCTCTTGCGCTGGGGTAGTTGCTGTTGCTGGGTCGGGTTTGGTGTCTCTGGTACATTGCTGCTGTTGCTATTAGAGGACAAAGCCTCGGACGAACTCGCGTGGCGTCGGAAGCAGAAGAGCACATCGAACTCGGGGATAGAGATCTTGCCCTTGACGAAGCCGTAGGTCCACCAGCCGAGCGACAACAAGTACGACGCAAGCCCCATCGCGACCGCCGGTGTGACCACCTCCGGGTTGAGCACCGACGCCATGAACTGGTCCGCGAACATGACGTACATCTCGACGAAGCCGCGGTTCAGGCGCGGGTGGAACGTGATCAGCAAACAGAAATCCGCCAGCACCGCGAGCGTCGCCCACAGAAACGCAAACATAAACGTGAAAAGCATCACCGCGCTGCCGAGAAAGAGCAGCACGCGGCGGGAGATCTTGATGATCAGCGCGGTCTCGCGCTCGTTCTCGGCCTCCTGCATCGCCACGAGCAGGTACTGTCCATTCATAGCACCACCACCGCCGCTACTGCTGGTGTGGAAGCGGTCGAGCGCGCGCTTGACGTAGAGCGCGAGGCGCACGATGAGCAGCGTCTGGAAGCAGATCGCGAGGTCTTGGAAGAAGCCGAAGACGCTGCCCTTGACCACGCTCGAGACGCCCAGCAGCTCGGTGTTGCGAAACACGTTGAGCCAGCGCGAGTAGAGCGGGTAGACGAACAGCGGTACGTAGAGCGCCGAGCTCCAGAGCGCGTGAAGAGCGTACTCGCGCACGCGTGAGAGGCACGCGGAGAGCAGCACCATGTCTCTCTTGATCTGGTTGTTGTGTGAGCGCTCGCAGGGTTACACTTGCTACGAGAGACTTTCGAGAGTGAGCGAGTGCGTGAGCGAGGCTGACTGGCGCAAGCTAGTGGGCTGCCAATCAGGGTTGACGATTGGGCTGTTGAGTCACAGGGAAACCGTGAACGACAATTGGACGGTGTGCGCTTAAGTGCGCACTGTCTGGGTTGCTGATTCTGAGTGAATAGTATTGTTAGGAATTCGGGTTCTTTCGACCACTGGACGGATGGAGTGGAGACAGTTCCGACTGAACTTGCTTCAGAGCCACTTAATCGTCTGTTGCATTATTCTCCCACACGCATAAACAACTGACGCGCGCAAATACAAAAGTATACACGCGTGAGTGCTGAAGCACGTACATTGGGTGAATCAATTGAGCTTGCTTGTTGACGACACCCCAGCTGACTGAGAGGGAATAGGAGACTCGGCGGGCCACATGCTTTTTGGGCAGATACGAACGTAAGGAATCGAAAACGACAGAGACGATAACTAGTGGAAAGCTCGCAATTCTCCTTGAAATGCCTTCGCTCCTTTTATCTTGCTATTTGTATGCTGCTTTTCGGAACCCATAACAGATTTTCTGAGGGAGATGTAGTTTAAGTTCGCGTTCTCCTTTAAACGGAAAAAATGGGGTTGTGGGAAAACTTTTGTTGTCGTATCGTGCTGGTGCCTCCCTTTCTGGCTCTGACAAATAATCGTGAGGTCCTATTGTGCAAAAATGATTGCGCGTGTGAGCAGCAACATACCCAGATCTGATAGGGGAGAGCGAGCCCACTTGTTGGCTTTAATTTTGCTGTAGCTCTGGCGACAAAACTGCACACAAGGACGCATGGGCGGCTATTATTATAAGCAGCCCATCTGGCGAGTTCTCGCGGCCTGATTCACGGCCTTCTGGACGCGCTTCGTTCTTATACCTGCACGCTCTAAATTTAAAGCTTAGATCGAGTTGGAGATGGTGCATGTGGGTGTTTAGTCTGGCTCGGAAAGTTCAAGTATCCCTCGCGAGAATCCTCTATCTCACCCATAACATTTTGCAAAATCAAGATATTTGATCGTGAAACATACCCGCGGATCTGCCGCACAAGCCTCTTCTTGTCCAATACACTCGTTATACGAGGTGAGGATGCCATTGATTTCTTTTTGCTCCCAGTTGACGGATCGTCATCGGTTGCTTTGAAAGATGGGCATTCGTCTTTCGTGTGCAGAGAGTTTAGCCACACAATCAATGCCATAAGGAAGGAATGGATGGTCGAGTTCGACTCATGCCATTGTGCTGAGACGCATTATGCTTTTTTTAAGCAACTAGGTGCGAATGTCTGGTGAGATCGCCCACTAGTCTTTCTACTACCTCCCCCATACAGTACTGTGCACGTCAGTTTGATTGATCCGACCAACAGAGTATCATTAGTGTCATCTTTCCACGCCCCTCTCTCTGTCTGTTGAAAAAGAGATCGAGTCAGTCTATTGACATTCTCCGCTTCAAGCAGATGACGGAAACGCGAGCCCACAGTCAAAGCAAACATTGCGATCTAAAGCTTGTTCTCCACCCACCACCTGGTACCTTGCAGCTGTACGTGCTCACGAACGCCACGCATTTGCTCGAAACTCGTTGATGAGCCTCTCAATTGGATCAGCCAACATCGCATTCACGCTGCCACTGGAACCCAACCGCACCTAGCTAGAACCAGCCACCGCCGAAGCCAAAGCAGCACGTGCGCACGCTGGCCGCGCTCGCGTCCACTTCGATCGCGCCGTGCGCCAGCAAAAAGTCGATGATACTCGGGATCACGTGTGCGTTGTCGCCCTCTTTCGCGCACTCGAGCACGCCGGCGCCTTGCTCTGTCTGCGCGTCAATGTTCGCGCCGTGGCGGATCAGCACTTGCAGCACGTCCAGGTACCCGAACAGCGCAGCAAAATGGAGCGGCGTCATGCCCACAAGATCCGTTTCCGTCGAGACCTCCACGCGCTCATTTACAGGAGCACCATACGCCAACAGAAGCTTGATGATACTTGTCTGCCCTGTTGTTGCCGCGACATGCAATGCTGTGAGACCTGCCGACGTGCGGTCGCTCAAGTTCGCGTGGTGCTCTTGAAGCAAATACTCGGCGATCAGTGTGCATCCGAGTCCAGCAGCAGTGTGCAACGGCGTCGTGTCCCGCGACGCCAACATGCCAAAGTGTGCGCCGATCTCGCAAAAGTACGCCACAACGTCCAAATGGTCGTTCTCCACTGCGCTGATCAGCGCGTCAAAGCGGCAGTCGCGCTGGTACTGGTGCATATACGACAAATCACCACTCTTCGTTTCTTTCACTCGATCCTCGTCGGCCGGATCGAACTCTCGATGTGCTGCTGCTGATGCATCTCCACCGCCACCATTGCTAGTAGCACTAAAGTGTCTGTTCTGAAGCTCCACGATGTATTTCACGACACTCGCGTGGCCATCCGCCGCTGCCAATGACAACGGAGTGATCTTGGGGTCTGTCGGGTGCTGACGATCAAAGTCGTGTGTGAAACCGTGCTCCTGGAGGTATTGCAAGATGCGCAGCTGCCCACTCGCTGCTGCGACGTCGGTCACTGTCAAGCCGTCGAGCCCTTCCGCATACAGATCGGCGCCATTTTCCAGCAGCGCTTCTACGACACCCACCGCGCCATGAACCGCCGCGATATGCAGTGGCGTGTACCCGAACTCGTCCTGGGCATCCACATTCGCGTCGCTCTCTGCCAATAGCCGCGCTGCGTCTTCGTCGCCGTTCTCTGCTGCAAAGTGTAAATACGTGAAGTCGCGATCGCTCTTCATCTTCTGGTTCACGTCCGCTCCGTTTGAGATCAGGTACTCCATGATCGCGAGTCGCTCTTTCAAGACCGCAGCGCAGAGCGGCGTGACTTCAAATTTGTTCTTCAGGTCCACGTCGACGCCTTCGGATATCAGATGGTCAAGCACCTCCAAGTGGCCATTACTCGCGACTGCGTGGATAGGTGAGCAATGGGTGTTCCAGCCTGTAGGGTCCATTGCAATGAGGTACTTCACGACTTCCAGGTGTCCATACTCTGCAGCCGCAAACAGCGGCGTGGCTTCGTCGATCGTCTCGGCGTCCACTCGTGCTCCACGGGTCACTAGCAGCGAGACCATCGCCATGTCGCCTCGAATCGCTGCTCGATGCAGCGGTGTCGTCGCAGTCTTCGCGTCACGGTTGTTCACATCCGCACCTGCATCCAGCAACACCTCGGCGACTTCAACAGACCCTTGCGTGGAGGTGAAGTCCAGCGGCGTGATCCCAAACTCCATCGTGGAGTTCACACGCGCGCCTTTCGAGAGCAAGAGCTTGACCATCGCCAAGTCGTCCTTTGTACACGCAGTGTGCAGCGGTCGCCAGTCTGCACCCGTCGCCTCGACATCCGCGCCGTGGTCCAGTAGAAAATCCACGATCTTCAAATACCCTTTCCGCGTCGACCAGTAAAGTGCAGTGCAGCCGGTGCCATCGAGCGCGTTGATATTCGAGTTGTCGGCCTCCACAAGCGTCTTCACGACCGCTAGGTGACTGTTCTTCGCTGCGCAGTGGAGCGCCGACATCTCATACTTACCTCTCTGCAGCGCAATGTTCGCCCCCAACTGGATCAAGAGCTCCACAACCTGCACTTTCCCTTTTCCTGCCGCAAGTAGCAGTGCTGTGACGCCGTTCTCTTCGTCGGGAGTGTCCACGTCCGCGTCGCCATTCGTTATCAGCGACTGCACCATCTTAATGTCCCCTCGCAGCACTGCGGCGTGTAGCTCGTGGACACCGTCGTCGCCATTGCCATTGAATCCGCCGATGTCGCTCAGCCGGAGGTGGCTCGCGATGCTGCCGCGCTCCGAGTGCGTGTCCTCGGGCAGGAACGCGGCCTCGCTCGCGAGCGCAGCGGCAAAGTCGCGCGCACTCGACGCGCGCACGAGGATCGACGTTTTCCCTGCGGCGGTCGCTGTTGACACCGTTGACGCGGCCGATAACGAGGAAGATCCGGATTGGGGAGGTGACGCGCTAGCTGCGACGGCGCTCTCGCTGGCAGGGGGACGTGGCGGCAGCTGTGCGCGGGTCGCCATCGTGGAGATGCAACTGTGTGTCTATCAGTCTGCGTATGAATGCGCTACGCTGCCGCTGTTGCGCACGCGACGACCGGGTCCTTCCTATGGCGGGCTTTTCTGCGTCGACTCGCCATGCACCCACGAGCCAAACACTGCGACCACTTGCGAAATAAATCAGCGCTTGTCGTGCCGCGTCTTGTGTCCGCCGAAACCCCTTTTAGTTGCATAAAGTATCTGGTGGCTACAATCATTCTTGGTGAATGTGGACAGCAGACAGTTTGCGACGACATTCAGTCCACATCCCAATGAGTTTCAGTCTCAGTAATCGCATAATATTCACTGCGGCGAGCATCGGCTCACCTCAAATGAACTGCTTGACTTACTTTCCAAATGCATTAGATGACTTGTTGCATAGCTTTATCATCTTGATGTTTCAGGATCGAAAAGTCGTGTGTCTGGTTGAGCACACGCATTCAACAGCACTAGGCAAGGAATTGCCCATTGCCCGAACGACATCGGCATCTTCGCAACACCTCGAGCAGCACTAAGAGCTAGCAACACTGGGATTGAGGAAGTTCTTACTCATCAAGCGCGCCATGGGCTGGCCGCTGGGGCTTTCTCGACGTCGTCGCACTCTCCAGCCCACTCGAGAACGCTTGTCACCTCCATAGTGTGGAGGGGACATCAACAAGGTGCCCCCTCCCACACAGCCTCAGCGGCGACAACACTATAGCAGCGAGCCTCCCACGAGGGCTGCCTCGACCGCATACTTCCGTCGCCAGAACGCCGCGGCCACCGCCAGGTCACCCGTCAGAGTTTCTTCGCCTCCTTGGTCGAAGAGCAACTCCTCGTACGAGTCTTCGTCTAGAAACGCTCGCGTGGGGTGCGCGGCGCCGCGGCTGAGCAGGTATTCGTAGACCCTGCCGTGGCGGCTAGCGAACGACACATCTGCTGGCGTAAACCCATACGAACTCGTGCTACAAATATTCGCGTTCTGCTCCGACACCAGGTACTCGACGACGTCGAGTTTGCCCCAGGCCGCTGCGAAGAAGAGCGCTGTCTCGTTCTGGTTACTCGCACCTTCCACGTCTGCTCCGTGTTCACACATACGTCGTACCATTTCCAGATTCCCGCACTGAGCCGCAACGAGCAGGGGCGTCAGCTCGAACTCCATGCCATCGACCGTGAAATTGCATGGGGCGTTGACGTCCGTCCCCTTTCTTAGCAGCATCGGCACGATCGTGGCAGTGTAGTTCAGTGCAATCGCTTGGCAGAGAAAGGCTGAGCGCTGGGATGTTGGATCGTCGTCACTTGCGAGGGCGTTGTGCGCGAGGAGCACACGAACGACATCAATCCGTCCGTAGATCATGGCTTCACGCAGCGCGGCCCCATCGTACATCACGGTGTTGAGCTCAGCGTCGTCTTTCCACAACTCACACAGGTACTCGACGATCGCTGTGTCTCCTCGTCTCGCGGCGATACAAAGCGCTATTGTACACTGGCCACGTTCCCATTGAGCGTTGTCATCCTCACTGTGGCTGTGATACTCGCACATGAACTGCATCGCGTCAAAATGACCCGACTCTGCAACGTGAACGAGTATACTTGGTGAGCCGTTGTGGTTGGCTCGGCGGTTGATCTCTGCACCTTTCGATACCAACAAGTGCATCACATCGAGATGTCCTTTCGAAGCAGCTAGCGTTAGCGAAGTGTTCCTTCTAATCGTCTCAATGTCGGTATCGAATTGATCTGTTACTGGTGGCGATCGAACCGCCAACAAGAAGTGCACGATCTCGACGTGATTATGCGAAGCAGCCACGTGTAGCGGAGTCCATTCTTCTCCCTCACTCGGCGCGTTAAAGTCCGCCGTGTTGCCGCACACACGCAGCACGCACTGGAGCAGATCCAACCGCCCGTGTTCTGCCATGAGGTGAATCGCGGAATATTCACCTCTAGCGGTTGGTCTGTTGACGTCTGCACCAAGTGCGAGCAGCGTCTCCGTCATCTCCACTGAAGCCCCATCTTGAATCGCGTGATAAATAGGCGCCACGCCACTACTCTCGGCGAGCCCATTCACGTCCGCACGTCCTGTTGACACCAGCAGCCTCATTATCTCGGGGTTCCCCAACTTTGTCGCGACTCCGAGACACTCGTTCATCTGGGGACCGCTGAACACTCCTCCCAGGGTTAAGAGGTATCGGAGGATCCCAACGTTCTCTCGCTTTGTAGCGCACTCGAGGATACTTGATCCTAGAAAAGGGTCTAGGGAGAGATCAGTGGAGAGTCCGTTCTTCACGAAACACTTGAGCATACGAAGCTTCCCTTGTTCCACTGCAACATACCACGCGCTTTCACCCGAGTTCCCTCTCCCCGTGGCATCTGCACCTTTCGCGATCAAATAGCGAGCAATGCGCAAATCCCCTCGGAAGACCGCTTCTACAAATGGCGTAAGCCCATCACAGTCCTGATCATCGACGGGTGCGCCGTTCTCCACCAGCCACTCGACCACCTCCAAGTGTCCCCGCCTGCTCGCAATCGACAGCGGCGACTTGCCGAGCTCCTCGCACACGCCAGTCACAGAAGGGAACGTGTTCTTCCTAAACGTGTCGCACACACCTGCAAGACGTGCGCCATGAGCCACGAGGTACTGCACGATCTCCAGATGGCCCATTTCGCACGCAACGTGGATCGGAAGCACCGCACTTTCGCTGTCTCCGAGATGGGCGTCCACACACACACCGTTGTCCACCAGCAACTCGACTGTTGTCAGATCTGCCCGTCTGATACACGCCTCGAAAAGCGTCATAGCCACACTAGAGTCTGGACGAGAGCCTGAGGGAGGCGCGTGACGGTTCTGATGGAAAGTGCAGACGGCATCCACGACGACGGGGCTCTGCGTCCTGTACACAGCCAGCTCGCGGGAGACGCTCTGTGGAATTGACCAGCGCGCGGTCATCTCGACAACGGGCGCTCCTATGGACGGCATGACGCTGCTGTTGTGGTGCTGCACGTGGTGACGACGGCGGCACTTCTTCCCGCCGGTGGCTTGCTCTGTGCCATCATCGTGGTCGCTTCGCTTCATGGCGATTGAGCTGTTCAGAATACGGGGGATGCCCGCGGACCAGTTACACAGGCTCTTATTCGGATGAAAACCACCCAAACAAGAGCCCCCATTTTTGATTGGCATGCCAAGTCACATTTGCAACACGCGCACGTCAAAACACAGCTCGCTCTGAAAAATGACGACAACGGTAGGTATGCGCGACCCCGAACCGGAGCCTGTCAGCAGTACCTCCGCTGGACAAAGCGGTGGCAAGCCACCTGCTGCGGTCTTCCTATTGCACGACGCAGCCTCGCGTGGCGACGTGGCGCTCGTGCTGTCACTTGTCGAGTCTCAGAGCCACAGTGTGGACGAGCTGGACGCCACCGGGGCATCCCCTCTCCTCGTAGCTGCTCGCGAGGGCCATCTCACTGTTGTGGAGCTCCTCGTCTCCAAAGGCGTGGAAGTCAGTCTCAAGAACAAGAACCAGTCTACTGCGCTACAGTTCGCCTCGCTCCAGGGTCATGTGGCGATCGCCAAGTTCCTGTTACAGCAGAGTGAGGTTGTCCAGCAGCTCAACGACATGAACACGAGCGGCTACTCTGCGCTGCACTGCGCAGCGCGCGAAGGTCGCTTGGAGGTCGCACAGCTGCTGCTCGACCACGGCGCCGATACTGAAGTCACGAGCGACGGCTGGCACCCACTACACACTGCGTGCACGAAGAACCACTTGGATATCGCCAAGCTCCTGCTCTCGCGAGGGGCGAATGTGAATGCTGCGATGGGCGATGGGGTGACGCCGCTGCACCACGCTGCGCTCCACGGTTCGGTGGAACTCGCTGGCTTGCTGCTTGACGCTGGTGCCAGTATTGAAACTTGCGCGGGCGAAAGCCAGATGGCACCACTGCATCTCGCAGCGCTCCGTGGCGACATGAATATGATCCAGTACCTCGTCAATCGCGGCGCCAGAGTAGACAGCGAGAATGGCGCAGGCACAACTCCTTTCTACACAGCAGCCGAGCACGGACACTTGGGCGCTGTGCTGTATTTGTCAGGCCTGGACACCCAGTGGAGAGAGCGCAAGTCCCCGATTCACGTGGTGACTGCGAACGGATTCACGGACGTGATCACGCTCTTGATCGCGCGCGGAGTGAGCGTCAACTTACCGGACGAGTACGGACTCACTCCGCTCTGCGTTGCTGTGATTCGCGGCCAAGTGAATGCGATGACCCTCCTGATCGCCGCTGGAGCCGACGTGAACGCAAAAATCGAGCAAGCGGGCGGGTACACGTGCTTGCACTACGCTGCAGAGCTTGGTCACGAAGAGGCTGCGAAGATCATTGTCAAGAGCGGTGGCGACGTCCACGCGAAGACCGGCGAGGCTGGCCACACGGCTTTCCACCTTGCCGCGATGCACGGCCACGTCAGCATCGTCAACGTGCTGCTGGAGAACGGTGCAGACCCTTTCGGAACTACTGGTACCGATGACGACGAGAGCGAGCAGTTCTCTGCTACGCATTTTACAGCGACAACCGGTCAGCTAGAGGTCCTCCAATACTTCCTCGCCAACGAACTGACCCAAAACTTCGAGCAAGAGACCAACGGGGTGACCCCGTTATCGCTCGCGGCCTCTGCTGGACATCTCGATATTGTTCAGTTCCTCATTGAGTACCAGAAGAGTACTAACGACAGTGGAGCCCTAGCAGATGCCCAATTGGCACAGCGCACCGAGGCGTTGGTCGGCGCGATCGAAGGTGCTCAGTTGGAAATTGTCCAATTTCTTTGTGAAACTGGCGGCGCGAGCACCGACATGCTGACGACGAGAGACACGACGGCGCTGCACACTGCTGCCGCGGTTGGAAGTGTCGAGATCGCCGAGTACCTGCTCAACGTGCAGCACGCGGACATCCACATGCGCAACTCGGCGGGACTCACTGCACTGCTCTATGCCGCGACTGCGGGTCACGCGCACATGGTCAACGCACTCGTCAAGCACGGAGCGTTCGTCGACGAAGCCGTCGAGAACTCGATGAATCCAGAGCTGAACGGCACGACGTCCGTGCACTTTGCGGCGCTATACGGACACTTGGACGTGCTGGAGACACTGGTGGAGCATAGTGCGAACATCAGCGCCAAGACGTCCCAGGGCACGGGTGCGCTTGAGTGCGCCAGAGAGTGCGACAACGTCGAGGAGATCCCAGCGGTGATCGAGTTCCTCATGGCCCATGGTGCATCAGAGGAGTAGAGTAGAACCCAGTGCATCCTGACGGCCGCACCAATACAATGTCACGTACTGCTTCTTAGTCAGTGGCAATGCTTTGTCACATTGTTTTGAGCAATCGGACTATCCGGTTGAATTGGCGCTTCATCTGCATAGATCGAGCAGGCGTTTAGTTTACTTCGACAGCACTCCTACAATTGCATATATAGTAGCAACTCCAGTTGAGAGTCTGGGCTGATTTTCCATTTTGTACCCTACTACACAAGTTAATATTACCGAGTGGTTCGCTTGCGAACTCAAACGTCCTCCATCTTTACAAGACACTTTCTTGTCCACGGACCCGCTCGCAATCTAATAATTAACACCGTCCACCATGTCAGTCAGCCCCAACAGAAACGCGCTCGCTCGCTCACTCGGATGTCAATTGTCTACCTACGCTCGTCCGGTTCGCGTCAATTTCAAGGACATTATGGAAACTCAGGAGTGACTAACACCAGAAATAGCAGCACAGAACACCTCAGAACTCCGAAAGCATCTATTTCTGGCAAACGAGGGATAAGAAAGAAGCAAGCAGCAGGCAGTACCAGCATCAGCGCCTTTTCTGTCCTAAAGATTCGTCATTCTCGGAGGTTCCTCAGTGAAGAGAGCGCGCGCGCCATACCTGACCCACCGTCACTACCAGCACCAGCAGACCAAGCGAGTATTGAGCCAGCGGCAGCGTGGCAGCCACAAGAACTTGGCTCCAGTTCAGACGAAGGCGCCAGGGCTGCCGGATCGCCACAACCAGAGGCTAGAAGCGACGACCAAGCGCTCAGTGGCGGCGAGTCTCTCAACAAGCTCCGGTTGGGTTTCGTGCTGATGTTCAGACACCGCAAGCTCTATCTGCTTCTGGGACCGATGCTTCTGGGTTGTCTTGTGTGGACGCTCCGGTCCATCCTGCTGACGGTCTACCTGAACCACACGGCGAACTGGGTCATGTGTACCGAGAGCTTTGACGATGGTAACTTCTGGCTGCTGGTCCAGCTAGAACTCTCGCTCTTGGTCTTCGGCATCGTTGGATTTGCAGCCGTGCTGGTCGGGTATATAACTGTGATGATGAGGCTCCTCATCTAGTGGAAGCAATCGAATGCCAAAGTCCACGGTGCAGCAGCAACAGCTGAGAATTCCACGCAGATAACAGCATCGCGCTCCATGCTGAAGAAGCCGAAACTCGTCAACTCCATTTCGAAGATCGTGCAGAGTCCGTAGAGAAGCGTTGTGATGAG
The DNA here is from genome assembly GCA_038050575.1 of Globisporangium mamillatum. Classification (NCBI taxonomy): domain Eukaryota; phylum Oomycota; class Peronosporomycetes; order Pythiales; family Pythiaceae; genus Globisporangium; species Globisporangium mamillatum. The sequence continues at coordinate 2,307 of JALBYZ010000084.1, read as the reverse complement.
AAGCATGGCGAAGCTAATCGTCGAAGTGGCTCGTGAGTACAATAACACCAAGAAGTTCGCGGTAGGCCCTTTTCACATCTGTGGAACGTGGCTGCATTACCTTGGTTCTGACTTGACTACACTCGCATGTATGATTCAATCTGGAGAATGTATGTGTCAAAGCGCTCGACCTGGGTCTTCAAGTCGTGCTCCTCGTCCAGGCTCTCGAGGCTGGGTTCTCACAGCACTGGTGGGCACGCTCACGGGCGTGGTCGTTCTCAACTTAGTGGACACGGCCCTGATGATCTACTACACGTCAAGCGAGCACCAGGAACACGGGATCTTCTAAGTCTCAGTAGATACTGTGTACGCCTTTCTCCTTCTGCGCAATACTCGTGAAGTCGCTATTCACTAACAGCCTCCTCTCCATGCTTTATATAACCAGCTTTACGTTCCTGATCGTCATTGGGTTCCCGATGCTCATCGTGACCTACAACATGAAGACGTTCGAGTTCGATCACGCCAGGTACGCACTGAACCTGCAGGTGTTCCCCAAGGGCGAGCTCAAGACCCTCGCGCGCATCATCGCGGACCTGGTCAAGACCGCGATCGTGCTCAAGAATCTCGACTTGCTGCGCATCCGCACTGTGCTCAGCTTCTTCACGCGCGTGGACACAAACCTCGCGCTTTGCTATCGACTCAACTGTCTCGTGAGCATGGTTCGCAATGCGTCTGGGTCCCGCACGTTCGCAAACCTATACCCCAAGCACCACATTCCATCGGTATTGCTGTTCCTGGCGCTGTTCCCACTGTTGCTCGTCGTGTTTGCGCACCTGAGTGTCAGCACCTCGAAGTACGCGTGCTCATGCCATCCCGAGTGCGCGGCCCACGCGCTGCGCTGGGTACAACTTCGCGAAGATGATCACACACAGTGTCTCTGTATCTTGCTAATCGACATTGAGACTGCGCCGAAGACCTTCACGGAGTGGCTGCAGCCTCACAACTTGACGGAGAAGGTTACGCAGCTTGCGTCAATGGAGGATCTTGAGGTGATCCAACTCATCAATCAGCAGCTAACAGTGTTTCTGAAGGAACTGCGGCGCTGCGCCGACTTCAAGCACCTGTGCATCTCTGATAGGCAGTATGTTGACCGCTCCTATTGTTCACCAAGCCCACCGACTGAGTGTAAATGTGTGTGCGTGTATCTGTGGCTAGCTCATTGTACTACATCAACACGGAGACGCTGCCTACGTGGTCAAGGAATTTTTCAACCTCGAATACATGTAAGTGCCCTTAATGCTGGCATGATGGACCGGACTACCTCGCGAGGTATTCAGCCGAATCATATTGCTCAGTGGTTCTCTTTTTCACTCTCCCGCTTCCTCCTAGGCGCATCGAGGGCAAGTTCGGCATCTCGAGCCTCGTCTCACTGTCTCCAGATATGTTTATGGACATGCAGCCGCTCGCATTTATTCATCTCGGGATCCACCCTCTGCTTCGTCACCTACCGTCATTCAGCGGACTGAAGAGTCTGCATTCACTGTCTCTCGTTGTGCTCATGGCACTCGATAAGCTCCCGGACTTTAATCACCTTGTTAACCTTGAGAACCTACTCATTAGCTTCTTGCCCACGCTGGACAGTTTCCCGGACCTGAGTGCTCCAATGGCGAGCAACACCTTGCAGTTTTCCGTGTTGACGTACTGAGACATGTTCTGCTGCAACGGGTTCTTGGACAACAACGGCGACCTCTCGCACACGCTCTGCCAGGCGAATCCGCTCTGAGGGCTCCCGACTACCACGTGTTTGCCTTCGAACCGAACGGACAGAATCGCGATTGCTGTGATGCGGAGCGCGTTCGCCAAGTTCGCATCAACAGTGTATGTCGACGTGTTCAAGGCCATCGAGACCCAGGACGACTCGCCCTCAGAGCCCAACATGCTCCAGTGCAATGGCACCATGTACCGACAGTGCCAGCTCCCCGGGACCCTGTCGCACACAGGCATGTGCTATAACACGCGCATCATGTCCATCACGTGCAACGGCAACATCCTGCCAATCGAGATGCGGAGACGGCAGATCCAAGAAGGAGTCGGCGTTCCATGCAACCTAGAGAACGAAGCCTGGCTTGGATGCACAGATGACAAATGAGGTGTTCGTCACGATCCAGCACTAATCACATCTGATAACGACCATGGTAAACAGAACGACCGATCAGAGAAGTGGCTTTCATCCCAGTTCCAGAGAAACTCATATCAGCTACAAGTATACATAGCCGATTAGTAACCGTTTACGCGGGAAGTCTACCACGAGAACATTCTAGACCATCT
>JALBYZ010000839.1:0-14697 GCA_038050575.1 Globisporangium mamillatum | reverse complement strand
TGGGTATCGGAGGTATTACCGGTATCATACCGGTAACTGCCACCCATGGGGCACTAGAGGTGATGTGTACCACACATATCAACATCCATGTAATGGCCCATTACAGAAGCGCTCAAGGAGAGAAATTACCATGCTCTTGTCGCTGCTGTTCGTGCCTGCCAGCGCCACGGTCTGTCCGTACGCGACCTTGAGGCTGTAGCTCATGTAGATCTGCGCGTCCGAACGCCACGAGTACGCGAATGCCAGGCTTTTGAACTCAATGTCGCCGTCGACGTGCTGCAGTACGACACCAACCGTGGACGCTCTCGAGCACATGATCGATGGTCTTCACGACGCGACTGGCAGTTTGCTTCGCCGTGATGCTTGAGTGCCACCGCCGTTGGCGTTTGCGTGCGTGTGTTATTTTTCTCTGTGAGCAAACCAGTACCTCTGATGGTTAATTTCTAAAGTCACATGCATTTTGACAGTTCCATCCTGTTCAGGTGGATCTCTACATAGGAAATACGGTATGACCACAACTGAAATCTCTATTATCCTAGTAAATTAGAGAGGCGAAAATGACTTGACTTCTGTATGTTTTGTGAAGGCAATATTCATTTATTTTTACAATATACATAATAAACAAATTTTATGAAACACGATAAATGCTGGCTAAAAACGAAAGCTTACGCGAGCGACTTGCGATAGATTGGAGCCCCTCGATTTGTACCTGACAAGAAGACAAGAAGCTCCACCAAAGTTGGATCGAGAGCTCTCCACCCACCCCACGACCAGCAAAGCTTCCGCTAGCACCAGCAGCCAACGAGACCATCAAGCGAGCGCCATGAAGAAGACGCGCATGTCGATCGACGACATCCACGCGATGGTGGGCTCCATCCGCAAGAACGTGCTCAACATGCGCGTGACCAACATCTACGACCTGCAGAGCGCCAGCGGCGACAAGAGCAAGACGTACATCTTTAAGCTCCACCAGCCACCGTATCCCAAGGTGTTCCTGCTGCTCGAGTCTGGCATCCGCTTCCACACGAGCAAGTACGCGCGCGATTCGTCGTCATCGTCGTCGTCGTTGCCCAGCCAGTTCACGATGAAGCTGCGCAAGCACCTGCGTGGGAAGCGGCTGGTGGCGCTCCAGCAGCTCGAGGGCGACCGCGTCGTGGACCTCACGTTCGGCTCCGACCAGCTGCAGTGCCACTTGATCTTGGAGCTGTACGCATCGGGCAACATCATCCTCACGGATGAGAACTACAACATCCTGTCGCTGCTGCGCACGCATAAGTTCGACGAGAACGTGAAGATGGCGGTCAAGCAGGTGTACCCAGTGGAAGTGCTGGAGAAGAAGTCCCCGTCCGAGTCGATCCAGAGCGCGCCGGAGCTCACTGCGTTTGTCAGCAAGTGGTTTGAAGACCTCGAGCTGAAAGCCGCAGTGGTCGGTGGCGGTGCGAGCAAAGCGAAGAAGAAAGTGCAGACGCTCAAGCAGCTGCTGCTGATGAAGGAGTCGACCTTCGGAGGGCTCGGCCCTGTGATCGTCGAGCACTGCATCGTCAACTCCGGACTGCAGCCGACACTCAAGATCAAGAACGCGGCCGAGTTCAAGGCCATCGGCGACGAGCAGCTGGCGAAGCTGGTCGAAGAGCTCCAGGGCGGCTGGAAGCTGCTGGAGAAGCTGCAGGCGGAGCAAAACACTGCTGTCGTGGACGTTACCGAAGACGGAACGCCGATCGAAGTGCCAGTGGATGCAAAGCCGAAAGAAAAGTGCGGCTTCATCATCCTGAAAGAGCGCGAGAGCGAGACTGCACCGGTGCAGTACGAAGAGTTCACGCCGTACCTGTACGCGCAGCACCGTTTCGGCAACAAGCAGGTGCAGAGCTTCGACACGTTCGACGAAGCAGTCGACGAGTACTTCTCTCGCTTTGAAGCAGAAGTCGCTGAGGTCGCGAAGCACAATGCGCAGCTCGCAGCCGAGAACAAGCTCGCGAAGCTCCGCAAGAACCAGAAAACACAGATCGACCAGCTGCTGGAAGTACAGGAAAAGAGTTTCAAGCACGCGCGTCTGATTGAGCAGAACCAGCAGGATGTCGAGAACGTGCTGTTGGTGATTCGCAGCGCGTTAGCGAGCGGCATGGACTGGCGAGGCCTCAACGAGCTCGTGCGCTTTGAGCAGAAGAATGGCAACCCCGTCGCGAGTTTGATCCACGAGCTCGATCTGGTGAACAACCGCGTGTCAATTCTCTTGTGCGACGACGACGGCGACAATGAAGACACGATGACGGAAGATGAAGAGGACGACGAGGACGAGAAGGACCAGCAGGACAAGCAGGCGTACGTGATCTGGATCGACCTGTCGCTCTCGGCGCTCGCGAATGCGCGCGAGATCTACACGAAGAAGAAGAAAGCGGGCGAGAAGGTTCAGAAAGCCACGGAGGCGACCCAGAAGGCGATCCAGGCCGCCGAGAAGAGCACGATTAAGACGCTGCAGAAGCAGCAAATGAAGCGCAACACGATCTACGAGCGCCGCAAGATCATGTGGTTCGAGAAGTTCCATTGGTTCCTCACGAACGAGAACTACTTGGTCATCGCAGGGAAAGACGCGCACCAGAATGAGCTTCTGGTGAAGCGCTACTTGCGCAAGGGCGACGCGTACGTGCACGCGGACCTGCACGGCGCTGCGACGTGTGTTGTCCGTAACCGAGCGGCTGCTGCGGGCGAGAAGACGATCCCTCCAATTCCCGTGGGCACGCTGGAGCAGGCTGGCTGCATGAGCGTCTGTCGAAGCAACGCGTGGACGAACCAGGTGATCGCCGGCGCGTACTGGGTGCATGCGGATCAAGTCTCCAAGACTGCACCGTCGGGGGAGTACCTAAGCACGGGCAGTTTTATGATTCGCGGCAAGAAGAATTACATCCAGCCGTCGCGCTTGGAGATGGGGCTGGCGATCTTGTTCCGTCTAGACGAGAGCTCGATTGCCAACCATCGCGCGGACGCCGATGAGCCACTGCGAGGATCGTATGATGCAGATGATGGTGCAGATGAGTTGGTTGTCAATGAGAAAGCACCGGAAGAGGAATCGAAGGCGAGTGACGACAAGCAGGAATCGAGCGACAACGCTGGCGCTCAAGAAGAGCAGGCAGCTTCGCCAGCTGAAGAGGCACATGAGACTGCGAGTGTGGCACCAACTACTGAAGAACAGCAGCAGCAGCAGCAAGAAGAAGCGGTTGAAGAGGGTGAGAACGAAGCAGGCGAAGCTGCTAACGCCACCGCCGTTCCCGAACGTCCAGGGAAGAAGCGTCTGTCGGCGAAGGAGCGTCGCGATCTGAAGAAAGGCAAAGTGCCTGGCGCTTCCAGCACAGTGAAACGCGATGAAGAGCAGGTGGTGAAGAAAGAGAGCAAGCCTGTTGAGAAGGCTGCGGCTGAAGCAGCAGCGAAGAACGTTCGCGGCAAGAAGGGCAAGATGAAGAAGTTGAAGAAGAAGTATGCGGACCAGGATGACGAAGACCGCCGGTTGCGAATGGAGGCGCTGGGCCACGCTTTGCCGACCGGAGAGGACGAGAATGGCGACGACTCGGACGATGCAGGTGGCGAAAACGGAGATGAGGGCGATGGCAACAATGGCGGCGGTGCCAAGGATGCTGCTGCTGGTGCTACTGGTGGCGGCAAGGGCGCTGTGGACGACGAGTACATCCGCAAAGTGCGCGAGAAGAAGGAGAAATTCCTCGAGGAACAGGAAGAAGAAGCCGAAGGTGCCGACTTTTTCGACACGTTCACCGGCTCGCCGCTGCCAAACGACCTAGTGCTCTTTGCGATCCCAATGTGCGCGCCGTACGCGTCGCTGCAGAAGTACAAGTACAAGGTGAAGCTGCTGCCAGGTTCGCAGAAGAAGGGCAAGGCGGCCAAGCAGGCGATGGAGTATTTCTTCGCGTCCATCGTCAAGTTCGAGAAGGACGCGGCCAAGCGCGTGCAGCTCCAGGGCGAGTCTGATGTTGGCGCTGGCGGTGATGCGGATGACGCGGAAGCCACGCCGGATGTGGATCCACTCGTGGTACAGCGCGAGCTCATGAAGTGCATCCCCGAGAACGAGCTGGTGAACTGCATGGTCGGGCCGGTGAAGATCTCAGCGCCAGGCATCTACGGCGCTGCCGCTGGCGGCAAGAAAGGAGGAAGCGGTGGTACGAAGAAGAAGGGGAAGAAGTAGTCAGGTAGATTGATAGGACATGGTGATACCCCTCAGCCTCAGAGCGAAACCTAAATGTACCAGATTATTGTATCCATCTGCCACCAACATTTGAGATCCATGTTCGTCAACTGGCGGGCATCATCCATTTTCATCCAATCACATTCTGTATTGTTGTCATTTTATCCAATAGGAACAGGGATTTGCTCTATAATAATGGGCCTTTATCCTGCCAATCTTAACCTAGCAAATATCCATTCTCTCTTCCCTGTTCGTGCCTTCATTCCGCAATTGACCAAGCTCCGCCCGCCCACACGACCCCCAAGGCCCACTTCCGCATGGCGCCGTCGCTATCTACGGCGTTGCCAAGTGGCTACAAAGGCGACATGACGCCGCTGGCGCAGCTACGCAGTTTCCAGCGCGAGGTCGTGGAGATGGCGCGCGAACAGAACGTGGTGATGGTCGGTAACACGGGCATCGGCAAGACGTTCGTGGCCATCGCGCTGCTCTCGGAGCAGGACTACTCAAACGGCAAACGCGCGTTCTTCATGGCGCCCACGCGGCAGCTCGTGATGCAGATCGCGACGAAAGTGCAGCTCATGAGCACGTTGGCGTGTAAGGCGTACGTTGGGCAGGAGGTGGAGCTCTGGGACGAGAACCAGTGGGCAAGCGAGCTGCGCTCCACGCGCGTGTTCGTGTGCACGCCCGAGATCGTGCGCAACATTGTAGAGAAAGGCTGCGTGACTATGAATCGCATCAACTTGCTCGTGTTTGACGAATGCCACCACGTCACGAAACGCCATCCGTACTCGCAGCTGATCAAGATGTACAACGCCAATGACATCGAGAACATGCCGCGCATCTTTGGCGCCACGGCGTGTCCAACGAAGCATTGCGCCGAGAGTTTGTACGCCACGCTGAAGAAAGTGGAGCTTGACGCGAGCGAGATAATCGAGTACGCAGCTTCAGCGCCGATCGTCTTTGAACTCTATCCAAAGTACCGTCATGGCGGCATGTCCGAGAGCGCGGAGCTGTCCCACCAAACGGAAAGCGCGAGTGCGATGCAAGTTGCTCTGAGTGAGAGCATGGAGGCAGAAGAAGCTCAGATCTGCACGATGCTCTGGGCTGATCTCGCAGAAGTTAAGGTGCTCCAGGTGTACGGCAAGCTGCTCAAGAAGGGCCGAAGCAAGGCGAGTTACAGCGAGGCAGGGCGGGAGAAACTCATCCGGAAGTTCGTGCGCAGCTGCTTTACGATCTTCAAGAATCTAGGTGTTTGGTGCTACTACCGCTTCGTTGAGCTGGAAATCGAGCGACTCGCGATGTCAGTCTCGCTTTTGTTTTCGGTTCCGGGCAGCATGTTTGGCTTGGATCCAGACGCGAAAGTTACCCTCCTGTTGCTTCAAGCGAAGCGCCATCGCTGCAACTTTGCAGCCACTTCGAAAGTGGCGAAGATTGAGGAGCTGATCCGATCGCAGTTGCTGGCGACTGATTCCGAGACTGCTTCGGAGGAAGATATTGAGGAGGACGAGGAAGAAGAGTTTGGTGATGTGAGTGCCCGCGCTGCTGACACCTTCATGTCTGCAATTGCGGATGACGGTGCCACTGGAAGTGATTTGGATGCCAACGATGCCAGTGAACCGCATAGCGTGTTCACGAAGAAGCCACTGCAAGGGATCGTGTTTGTTCACACGCGCACGGAATGTCGCGTTCTGTCCGAGTACCTGAACGAGAAGTTTGCCGATGAGGCTGCTGAGGGGTCTGACAACGATGACGACGTTGAGGAGAATGACGATGTGCCTCCCACCCCCAATCTGTGCGGCTGCATGCTTGGCCAAGCGACCATGTCCGACACCGCGTCCAACAACCTGCCAACTTTCCAGAAGACACTGTCGGATTTTGAATCTGGCGTGACGCGAATTCTGATCTCGACGTCAGTGTCAGTGGAAGGTGTGGATTTCCCGCTCTGCGGCTTGGTCGTCGTGTCGGATCGGATTACTACGCCTCGAATGTTGATTCAACTTCGCGGACGAGCTCGCCATGAAGATGGCGTCGTGTACTACCTCGCAGAAGAAGACGATCTCGACCACAAGATTCATTTCAAGCAGCTCATGCTCGAAGCAGACGCGATCAACGGTCTCGATTTCTCGCATGACAAAGAAGGATCGATCCTGTCATTGCCGCGGTCGGTTGCTGCTGAAAAGTTGATTGGCCATCCGTTCACTCCAGACCAAACGAAGTTGGTGATTGAATCGACTGGTGCAAAGCTCGATCTCGACTCGAGTGTGCAGTGTATCAACCAGTTCTGCCAAGCGCTTCCTGCGAATCTCTTCACGGTCGACTTTAAGCAGATGTATACGTTCACCGAGTCGTCGCACGGAAAGATCCCGATTTTCAAGGCAAAGCTGGTGCTCCCGTCCGAGTTGGATGTTGGTTCGTTCGAGAGCGAATTTATGATGAGCAAGGCGATGGCGAAGGCGTCCGTTGCATTCCTCGCAGGCCGCTCACTTTGGGAACGAGGGCTTCTGGACGACTCACTCAACTCCATCTACCGCAAAGTGAAAGAGAAAACCGCTCGGAGCAACCAGAACCTCGGCTTTTTCTTGAGCCACATCAACCAGTGAGCGAGCGGATCGATCGTCAAGGGAGCAGCGGATGGTGCTTGCTGCTTTTGGATTCGTGTTTCTTTTCCGTGAAGCTTCCGTGTTTCAAGTGGCGTGTTTGTTTTTCGTTTTTCATTTTTCTACATGTTGTCTCAAATACACACGGGATGTATTCGATGCAGCACGTACACAAAACGAAAGATGGGAAAGGACCATGCCGCGTGCATAAAAAAGGAGAATAATCCCAGGAGGGTTCTGCATGTGGACTTGCATTGTGTTGAGCATCCTCACTGTGCCAACTGTCTTCTTTGAGTCCAAAGCGCATGCACCAACCAAGTTGGTTCTCTTCTGGACTGAAAATCGGATCAGATCATGAACGCAATGTCCGGATTCTTGCGGCCGTCACCAAAGTACACGCACCCGTGGGTTGACGTCTCCGGCTGATGGAAGGCGAAAGTCCCAGGGTAGATATAATTCCGGAGTGTGACCAAGCAGCCCGTGTTGTCCTTCGAGACAGCCCACGAGCCGTCAAGGTCCTGGACCAGCGGGTCGAAGAAGTCGCCCGCGCGCACGAGCCCTTCCGAGCTGAAAAGCGCCTTTGCGCGCTCGGGGATCTCTGGTTCTCGGAAGTGAAAGTAGTTGTAGAGCTGCGTCGCCTGGTCCCACTTGAGTCCGTGGAACGACTGGTTCGCGATCACTTGGCGCTGCGGAGAGACCACGTACGCCTCGAGGGGCACGACCGAGATCGCGTGGTCGATCTCGCTGACAACGTACGCGAGGCGATCCAGCTCCGTGAACGGCGCCTCGCCTTCTTCTGCGTTCTGCGGCTCTTCGCCCTCGAGAATGAGCGCCGGATCCCCCTTCAGGCGCATCGTGAGCTTGGCCGCAGCCTCGATTTTTTGCTTATTGAGCTCAGGAAACTGCTGCAGCTCTGGTGACATGTTGGTGCTGTGCAAGTCCACACACAAGAGCATAGATCGTATTAGCTAGTATTTCACAAAAGGTCGCAAAACGCTGCATTGGCTCTTACCAAAAGTAGAACTTCTTCTTCGGGTACTCCTTCGCGGGCAGAATCGCCACTGCGATGAGATAGTCCTGTGCTTCGCCCGTCACGCGTCCCCAGAAGCGGATCGAGAGCAGCGTTTCAGTCGCGCGGCGCTTGATCATGCCGATCTCTAGGTTCGAGCGCTCCTGCGGGGTGAGCGTGCGGCCGATGCAGCGGCTCACGACGTCCAGTTGCTCCAGTTCCATGGCGCCAAGTCTGCAGCTCACACATGCACCGCACACAGTCAGCACACAGTCAACATGATCGCATGCATGTACATGTCATATCGGGTATATACGCCTAGAGCAGCTCCACACACTTACATGCGGTTCGTGTGCCCCTCTTCTTCAGTGCAAGGTGATGAATGTGCTTCATCATCAATCGTCAAACTTGGCTTCGCTGCGACCTTTCGTGGTGATACCGCTGCAATTCATTTTTGAGTTGCAGTCAATCGAGCCTCTTTCACAAAATTAGTGTCCGAATTCCTATTTACATAGTGTTCCCTCAAAAACAGAAAGTACCGGTAAATATCAATCCAAACCAGCTTGAGAATGAAAATATGCTGGAAATTGTGATTAGCATACCGGTACATCTCAGTATTTGCTGCCAGCTGTACCGGTATCAGCCTTTTAATCGAAGCAGATCTTCTACTCGCTGAAACACGTTATTGCATCTGCCTTTTCAGCTTCAAGCCAGGACAACAGACGCGAGTGTGCAAAACCAAATCCAACGACTCAAAGCAGCGATGGTGGAGATGCAGAGTGGCGGTGGCGCGCCCGTGTGTCTCATCCGCGGCGGTCGCGAGGGGCTGCGCGTGGCGGAAGAAGGCGTCAGGTGCGTGACTGTACGCACTTGTATGTGGTTCGTAGTAAGCTCTTCAGCACTTGTGACGCAAAGGAAGGCGTCCGATTGAACGTCTGGTTGTGTTTGCGCATTTGCTGCTGTTACGTATGTGATGCAGACTGCTGGAGAGCCTCAAGGAGCCAATTGCTGTCGTGTGCTTAGCCGGACAGTACAGGTGCGCTTTACGGTTCGATCTGTATGTGCTGTGGTGCGCGAATGGATGATGTGTCTGATTGTAATGGTCTCTCGCTTGTTGTTGCTCAAGCTAGAACGGGCAAGAGCTTCTTCCTCAACCAGCTCACGCGCACGAAGCATCGCGTTGCACAGATCACGACTGCTGCAGCGAGTGGCATCAATGGAGAGACCATCGCATCTCAGCTGAATGGGTTCCGTGTCGGCCCCACCACCGAGTCGTGCACGCGCGGCATCTGGCTCTGGGATCCACAGCCGTCGATTCGCAACGCACGCGGAAACAAAGTGCTATTCATGGACACCGAGGGGATCGCAGCGACCGACAACGACGAGAGCTACGATGCCAAGATCTTCTCGTTGGGGTTGCTGCTGAGCTCCCTGTTCGTATTTAACACGATGGGCGTGATCGACGAAGGCGCGATTGACCGATTGTTCCTCGTGTCGGAGCTCACAAAGCACGTGTGCGTGAGTGCGGACACTGGACATCAGCCTTTTCATGCAAATACCACACTGAGTTCCTCTTTGGACGCGGATCAAGACGACATGGAGGTTGCTGGAGACGGTGCGGGACTGAAGGACTCGATGGCGGAATCTCGAGAGCTCGCACCGCACTTTCCTCCGTTCATCTGGCTTTTGCGCGATTTCATGCTCGACATGCAACAGGACGGCGCGTCACTGTCACCGAACGAATATCTGGAGAAATCGCTCGAGCTTCGGGATGCAAACTCGCGTCGCAACGAAGAGCGTAACAAGATCCGCAAGTCGATCCAGATTTTGTTTGCGCGTCGCGAGTGCCTCACGCTCGTGCGACCAGTTATGGACGAACTGCAGCTTCGACGCGCTGCAGAGCTACCGGAAGAACAGCTTCGACCCGAGTTTGTGCACCAGATGGAGAAAATCCGAGACCGCATTCTAGCGGTTGTTGCGCCAAAGCAGCTCTTCGGCAAAGTCATGGACGGAGCCAAGCTCGCGCACTTGGTCAAGTGCTACACCGAGACGATGAACAGCGGATCTGTACCAGACATCCGAGCAGCGTGGGAGTATGTTTCCGAGGCGACGTGCCAGACAGCGCTGATGAACGCAGCTGACGCCTACGATACAATGATCATAGCAACGAATCAAGAAAGCGACGACAACGACAGTATCAAAGTCAAGGTCCTGTCTCAACAAGAGTTTGAGAAAATCCATAAGGACGCGCAAGATGAAGCGTTGACGATCTTCAAGAATCAGTCGGTGGAAGGCGCGACTCGCGCTGTGTGCTTTCAGAAGCTCAAGCAGCACATCCAGAAGCAGAAATCGGCTCAAATCGCGCTGCTTCAGAGACGATCGACGGACTTCTGCGAGCAAGTTCTTGTTGATTTGCGACGGAAGTTTCTGCAACAGCCGATGGAAGATCGTGTCTGGGAAAAGAAATTCTTGTCGCCGTTAGCAGATACGAAGAGTGACATGGTCATGAATGGCGATACCCAGAGCCAAGCTGTGTCCTTTGAATCCACGATCGACGCATTGGAGGAGATCTACGAGAAGCAGGCGCAGGGACCTTCGAAGAAAATTGTGTTTTACAACTTCTTGCGCAAGGAGATGATCGTGTACTTTCAGACTTTGTTCCAGAGATTGTCAGAGGGACACTCTGCAGCACAGTCGAAGTGGGAGCGTTCGTATTCCGACTTGCAGCACGAACAGCAAACCCACGAGCTCGAGTGGAAGCAGCAGCTGGAAACGAAGCACATGGAAATCATGTTGCTGCGCGAATCGAAAGCTCATGCGGAGGAAAAAGAGCGCATGCAGAACAGTCGGATAGTAGAGCTCCAGCAGCAAGCAGAGCAGCAAGCGCACGCGATATCGACTCTGGAAGAGAAGAAGCGCAGCGTGAAAGCCGAGCTCGACGATCTCGAGATGAAACACTCGCAGCTAGAGAAGGAGCTGGACAAAGCGCAGCTAAATCTGGATCACAAAGAAATATCTTTGCGGGAACAGATTGAGGAAGCGCGTCAAGTGAAGCAGGAGCTCAGCCAGCAGCTTGAAGCAGCCCGTGAATCGCACCAAGATGAGAAAGAAGAGTGGATCAAGAAGTTTGCCGATCAAAGTGCAGAGAAAAATGGCCTCCAGAAGCAGCTGAAGCAGCGGGAGCACGAGCTCCAACAAAAGCAGCTGGATCTGGAACTTAGCATCAAGAAGCTTGAGCAGCTACGGCAAGAATTCAACGACGAGCTGGAAGCAAAGAATAAAAAAGTCGAGGAGTGCCGACAGCTCCGTGAGCTGAACGCTGAATTGGAAACGCAGCTTGAAGATACGCTGACATTCCAATCGAGCATGACGGAAGATGCCGAGCGCGAGAAAACCAGATTGCAGATGCGGCTGGAGAGGTACCAGACTCAGCTGGGAAGTCTTGAGAGCGATCGTGAGGTGGACGGTGTTCTGAAAGAGTGTGTGTCGGAGGTCGTTCGACTGGCGGAAGTAGACAAAGTCAGGACAGTGCAAGAGGAGAAGGAATTGTTGCAAGAACAACTCAGCGAGTTGTACCTGAAGATCTCCACACTGCCGGACTTCTACCAGCGCGAGATCTTTTGCTCTGCCGAGCCAACGCCCGATTTCTTTGAAGCGTTGACGTCGTAGAAGAAAAAATAGCACTACCAACCAGCCAGTCAGCGCATGAAGAAAAATCCCAACTGTAAATAGGTGAAACCACGAGCAATGAATAGAAATCCATCCCACTTCTTTATCCCTCGCATCGCATGTATTCCTTTTTTCTATGATTCCATGTGTGTAAAGCGTACAAAACCAGACGAGTTCGCCGCTCGCTCCATCGTCATGACTGCGCCTGCTACGTTCACCGACTTGTTGCGCCGGATTGTGCCGCCAGTGGCATTGGGCTCGCCCCCGTCGTCGTCGCTTCCGAAACTGCTTCGTCGGGCAGGCTTCGCGTCGCTCGTGTTTGAGGATGAGCTTCGGGGCGCGGCAGGGACCTGGTCCAGGCTTGACAAGTTCATAGAGCTGGGGGAGGTGTAGAACGACGGAACGCGACCCATGGTCTTCCTGCCGTGGCGTTTCTCGTCTTCCAGCGCCTGCTCGCCTCGCAAATACCGCACTGCTCGCTCGAGAGCAAACTCGATTCGGCACATTGTGCGGATCCGCGAGATGTAAGGCCAGCACGCGCGTTCTCCGGCTTTCACGATCTCTGGATATGTCTCCGCGTTCGGGTTCGTCAGCACGATTCGAAGCAAATGCGCGAGCGAAATCTTGTCGGTAGGACAAATCGTGATGTCTCCTTCGTACTTCTGCGTCAGCAAAGGAATCAGCCCGATGTCTAAAAACTTGAGTACGTTCGTGTTCAGTCCAAACTCCGCGATGTTCTTGATGTACGCCTTGATTTGCTTCTTGAAGAAATTCATCAGACTTCCAGTTTGCCCATTCCCAAAAGCAGAGTACCCCGAGACAGCTTTGTAGTGGATGTTGACCTGGCTCACGATGAAATGATTCACATTGAAGAGCTCCGACAGGCGCTCCATCGGTAAATCGCACTCCAAGCTTCCGTCGCTCCACTTCAACCCTTCGCGGTAGTACGGGACGATGTTTCCGTGCTTATCTTTTGCCATCAGCTCAACCGGTCGAAACACGATCGGGATCGCGCACGATGCCAGCGATGCCGACCACATGAGTACATTCGGAGCGGTCAGGTAGTTCAGCAAGTGAGGGTAGTCGTCCGTCTTCAACGGTGTGACTGTGATGTTCGTGATTCGCCCAGTTCGATCATACGCCTCGCGGAACGTGTAGTCGCCCATGTTGATGCGCAGTGCATCGCGCAGGATGTTTGTGTCCAGAATGTATCCTTTGTCAATAAACCGATTCACCATCACCAAGGTGTCTTTCAGGTTGCTGTAGCCAGATGCAGGCAGAATCTTCTCCAGCGGCGATAAAAATGATGGCGAGTAGTCTTCCGCGTCCTTCTTCGTGATGTTGGGGCCGAGGAAGTTCAGATACACATTGCTGTCGTCCGAGAAGAACTCCGCGATCTCTTCGTCCGTCCGCACACCAATTGTACCAGCCACGATCGAGCCAGCAGAGGAGCCTGCAATCACATTTGGAAGCAGATTTTGTGCCGCCAGCGCTTTTATCACCCCGGAATGGTAGAATCCAAGCGCGCCGCCTCCAGAGAGCAGCAGTGCAGATCGGCCGAACGCGTGGCGCGTCTCGCTGAAGAACGCGAGCTTGTTGTCGACCGAGAGTTCTTCTTCGCTTTCCTCATCAGTGCCCGTCGCGCGCAGAACAGTGTTCATCGACTGGACAATGGTGTCGAGGTATTCTTCAATGATATCCTTGGTACCAACTACGCAAAGCAAACATTTGGATTTGGTGTGAGCACGGTATCAGTGAGAGATCACATGGAATGACAAGCGAGATTCGTACCATTGCTGACAGAGTACAAACGAGGGTGTCCGATGCCCCAGTGTTTTCGGAGCAAGCCAGCACGCAGCGCGAACATCGTGCCCATGACGTCGTTCTCAAGTTGCAGTCTCTGCATAAACAAGAGAGAAAGCCGTCAGCATTAACTCTCAGGATCAGGTCTCAACACTTTAGAGACAAAGCATACAGCACATGACTTACTTTGTACATTTGCGTTTTGTTCATCACGCGCTCAAACAGAAACAGCCCCGACGCCGGATCCTCGCGCCACTTGTCTTTGCCTTCGACTTTGTCCAGCTCGCCCGCAATCGCCTGGCGCTCCTGGAACGTATTCGCGTTGTCGAGCTGTTTCTTTAAACGCAGCGTTCTTCTTCCTTTCGCCGTCAGCTGCATGCAGGAGCGCACAATCCATCCGCGCAAGCCCGAATTCATCTCGTAGAAGATGTGCAACATGAACGTCGCACACAAATATCTCGCGATCACATCCGGCACGAGCGCCACGCGGATCGTGCGTAGCCACAGCTCGACCATCGTCATGAGCACGCCATGGTAGACCGAGTGTTTCTGCGAAGGCGGGGCGTACTTGCGGTACTTGATCTGCGCAATGATTTTGTGGATGAGCTCTTCGTGCTTCTCGAGCCCCGTGATGTAGATCCAGAAGCGGATCCACACATGCAGCGACGCGCCACCGTAGTGCTTCACAAGGAGCAGCAGCTGGCGCAGCGTCGACTCTTGGCCGACCGTTATGACGCCGCTGCTGCCTGCAGCGAACCATCCGTTGGGCTTGGACGCGGCCGCACCCATCTCGCTCGTCTACTTACTGTACACGCTC
This sequence comes from Globisporangium mamillatum, assembly GCA_038050575.1. Lineage (NCBI taxonomy): Eukaryota > Oomycota > Peronosporomycetes > Pythiales > Pythiaceae > Globisporangium > Globisporangium mamillatum. The sequence goes on along the minus strand of JALBYZ010000839.1, from coordinate 613 downwards.
TGCTACTACGGTACGGATCTTCCGAAAGAGGGCGGTCGAGTAAGTTTGGTGTTGGATGTGAACGCGCTGCACTCGCCTGCTTCTCTCGCCTGCTTCTCTCGCCCGCTTCTCTCGTCTTCTGTCTGTGCTCGCGGGGACGACCGTCGGAATTGCTACTGCGTTGGCGCGTTTTCCACAATGGGGATTGGGGCCATAATGGGTTTGCTTGGCGTTCCTTGCTTTTTTCTGGTTGGCACGTTTTACTCTAAAAGGTGACATGGGATTGTCATCTTTCACTCCCTAAAAAAGCTATTTTACAGCGAGAGAAGTGGCCCCTTTGCGGGCAACTTGAAGTTGTTGAGAATGACAATCCGTGAAAACTATGTAAACTATGTTGGTTTCAATAGTTTTCTGATTTCGCAATTTGGAAAAATGTTTCTGTCTTGTCTAATTAGATGATAAATTATTAAAATATCCACAAGCTCCAAACAATTATCAAAATACCCATCGGTTTCCTCAAACTTTGTCAATATACCCATACAACCAACGTTCCCAATATTGAGCTCCAAAAAATGTGGGAAAAAGCATTGAAATATAGAGGTATGTATACGATAGAGGTATAAAGATATGCAGG
>JALBYZ010000838.1:0-14699 GCA_038050575.1 Globisporangium mamillatum | reverse complement strand
GCTGGATGTCGTTCTCGTGCGTGAGCGGCTGGAGGCGGAGGATGCTTGAGGACATGGTTGGTGGCGACGCCTGGAGGTAGTTGGTGATGCTGGTGCTGGCGGCTCTTGCAGACGCTGGTCAACTTGAGGAATGCAATGGCGTGAGCTCTTGGGTCGCAATGCTAGGGAATGTTCATTGAGATGATCATTCAATCATCCTTTCGCGCATTTTGATGGCCCTCAACTTGCAACCAATGCCCTGTTACGACTTACAAATTCAAAGTGCAGTTTGATCACATGACTAAATGGGAGTAGAAAACAGTACGCTTTCGAATAAGTCCGACTGTCAAATTCGTGCAGAGAGTGAAGGTCAGGATGAGAAACGCGCATTGCGATTGGAGAAACATGGCTACATTTGCTGCCCACCCACAAGAATCTTTCTCGACCATACAAAACACACACACAGCAATAATAGTGTCGCTATTGGACCAATTATGAGTATTCCAATAGCCAACAGATCTGAGCTATCTATCGACGCAGAGACTCTCACGATAGCCATAGTCCTACGGAGTTGTTTCCATGAAGCCGCGCAGCGAGATGATGGCTTCGCCCTTCAAGAGCACGCGGTCTGGACGCGCGTCCAACAGCTCCACACTCACATATCCACCACGCACCGGAGTAGACTGTTTGCCCACCATCGCATTCTTGCCCAAGAGCTCGCACCAGTAGGACGCCAAGCCGCAGTGAGCGCTCCCAGTGACCGGATCTTCGCTTACGCCCACGCGCGGACCAAACACGCGGCTCTGGAAGTCGACTTCTTGGAGTGAGCTCTCTGCCATTTGAGCCGTCACCACAACGGCACTAAACGAGTTTTGATAAGGCACAGCGATGGTTAATGACCAGCGAGTTATCATGAGCAGCTACAAGACTACCATTACGACTCACCGAGCTTCGATTTGCACGATTGCCTGGAGGTCGGGGCAGATACTTGGAAACGCCGACGTTTCAATGTGCACCATCACGTCCGTCGTCTGGGTTTGCTTCATAGCGATGACGCTGTCTGGAGAGACGCCGACGCTTGCCGCAATCTGCTCCTTGGAGATCTCTGGGCGCACTGGAAGGAGCGAGCCGAGGGGAAACTCCATCTGGATGAGCTTCTTCACTTGACCAGTAGCTGAGACCACTGTCTCGTGGTTGCATACGAGCACGCCGCTCCTACGATAGGCCGATTGAATGAACGGCAAATTAGTGGTCTGACAGTTCAATTGAGTCATCACGGGACAAATCGACGGATGTAGTGTACTTACAGAGTGTGGAAGTGGATTGTCTTGGACTGATCAACGTGGCCATCGTAGTAGAGAAGGTGGGCGGCTGAGAGCGTTCCATGGCCGCAGAGATCAACCTCACACTCTGCATTCCCGCAAATGCACGCACACATGGCAATGAGGTGTTGGTACCCAATGGAGTTAATGTCACTCCGGAATACGGAAATATAGCACAAACCTGGGCTGAACCAGCGCAAGTCGTAGTCGACCACATTTCCAAGTGAAGAGGGCTTGGTACTGCTGGTGATTCGCTTGGCCATGTACGCGGTCTCACTGAGGTTGTTCTCAATTGCGATCCGCTGCATCCACTCAGAGGCGTTCGCATTGTAGAACGCGGAGGGAGGCATTAAGAGGACTGCGGCGGGATTGCCCTGGGAGATCTCGGACGTAAATGCGTCTACCTAAGCGTGTGTAGAGAGAGGCTTTAAGGAGTTGTTATACAAGGAGCATCTGAATACATACAACATCCGTACCTGTACGAATGGGAGACGGCGAGCCGCCGTGCAATCAAGGATCAGCTCGAACCATGGATCATTGTCGTGCACAACAGGAGAGAGTCTCGTGACTGTGAAGCCGCACTTGACGTAGAACTCGATCAGGTGTGCCTTTACGATCAGAGCCATGCGAGTCACTTGGTGCTGGTCATGCGCGGTGGTTTACAATCAAAAAAGCGAGCCACGTGAGCAAAGTAGAAGATCTATCAATAGGTTGTTTGCTCGGACATACCTGTTGCTCGATCATATCACGCACGTACAGCGTGAGCATCTGGGATGCAAGGCCCTTGCGACGATGAGCAGTATCGATCACCTGGCATGATGTAACGGCAGTTAGCGTACCATTCACGTATCATTCGATCCGAGTTCATCGACTGTCTCATGTATTGATAGAAACGCTACTGCATACATACCACTGAATGGACACAAAGAGTGCTGCCCTTTGGATCGTGCTCGCTCATCGACTCTTCCTCCAGCTCCTGACTCGCGGTCAGCGTGCCGTTCACAAAGCCCACGAGCTCCCGATCGACAAACGCAACAGAGAAGAAGGCGCCGGCGTGCTGCTGTCGGTAGCGGATACTGGCGTCCGAGGCGGCTTCGTCGGCCAGGTAGGAGGCGGCTTCGAGCGCCACGACGCGCTGGATGTCGTTCTCGTGCGTGAGCGGCTGGAGGCGGAGGATGCTTGAGGACATCGGTGGCTGCTTGCTTCAGGAGCTTAGGAGCTTGAGAGCGTTGCTGCTAAAATGGAGGCGGTCAACCACGGAGTTGCTCACACAACCCATTCACGTGGCTGCACATCCTCGAAATTTACCATCACTCTTGCTTAAAACGAATCCGAATGATACGCTGGTTTGACAAGCAAGTGTGATTGGATGAGCGTCAAAGTGGTCCACACCAATCATATAAGTGGTTCACATCAGATTTTGAAATAGTCCCCTGGAACTCGAACCCTGGAGTTGAAGCTGTTGTTTGGTTGAGCATGTGTGTGTGTATGCTGCATGTGGATCTTGAGGATTCACACCATTGTCTGGAACCAAATGAGATCGGGAGGAGCTCGCTCATAATCAGCATCGTGCATCACTGCTTCAACGTGTGTCTCTTTGAGTGTCCAATTGTGACTCCATCAAGTGTCCAGAACGGGTCTGATTCTGCTTGCTCCAAACTACAACCTCAGTTCAGTGGACGTGTTGTTGGATTGGCCATCACGAAACACACACACGCACAATGCAACTGCCACGTTGTTTATCGGCAGTGGAGATCATCCATTTAATGCTCATTCAATTCAATTTGGTGCCAGTTCTGAATGGGGATCCTTTCGCCTTGAGACCCCCTCCCTCTCACACACTTCACGTCTCTCTATGGACAGTACTGATTGGGGAGCGAGTGAAGTGGATCCGCCATCCCCATCCTAGTTCCATCATGACATCATTGATGGTTTTCTCAACGTTGGAGAGAGAAGTGGGGATTCACTGAGTAACTGACTTCCGGTTAGCTGATTCCATCATCCTTACAATGGTGATGCTGGGATGAGTTCAGCCAGCGATCGCGTCATTGAAGAACGCGAAAGGCCGTGTGGACGTGTTGGACCATCGTCCCAGGCAGGAAGTCGTTTTGGCTTTCGTTTGGACACAATTCGCGGATGGCCAATTTGTTTTAGCAAAATGCGAAATGTAGGACAGTACATGGTGCGCGTGTTCGATTGTTGGCGAGATGGGTACATTCCGAATCCAACAAGCACGAGCGATGTGACGACTTGATCTGGGTTTTGTGGTGAGCAATGCAACGACAGCTAATGCAGTGAGTGTGGGGATCCCCATGGCGTAACGATTTCGTTCTCGTTGGACAATGTGCGCGACACGCTTGAGGGACGACCACAATTGTCTCGCGCGAAAGTGGATCCCATCCGAGAGATGCGGACCGACCGACGGACGGCGACGGCCCAAACTTTGGACGGCCCAACAAAAGTCGAAAGGCTCGAAAGAGCCGTCCAACAAACGCAAAAATTCGCGACGTGCATGCGCGCAAGCAAGCAACACAAGGAGGAAGGAGGATACAGGATTCTATTTCGCGCGTGTGTGGCCATTGTCCGCTTGTCTCATTCGTTCAGTGTTCACTGCGAGTGGACAAGATGGGTCGCTTGCTTGCTTTCCACCTCGCACGCGGTGCAAAGACCGCATCGATGACCAGCAACCACAGAGCGGGACGATCCTGACACACCGACAGTTATCGGTGGTGCTGATCGACCGCAACGATTCATCCATCCACCGTCCAACGTCCAACCATCCATCAAACATTCGGACCAGAGCGTTGCTCTGACTCGTGACAGGGGGTTGTCCACACTTCTTGTTGCTGATTGAGAAACTGGGGCGACATGTAAAATCAATGCTGGACGATTTCCACAGCAAGTTCAGTTCGATCCAGCGCAAGTGTCAACCCATGTTTCATGTTCGCTTGCATGCAAGCGAGCAACTTTTCGCCATTTCTCCCACACCAGCTGGTTACTCGGCAGAGAGCGAATGAATTTTGAATTTTCTGAAGCCACCGCGCTGAAGCGTGCGCCAGCTGGCGGTGGTTGATCCGACCTCTCGGTACATGAAGCGGCCAGCCAATCTCACTGATCGCCACCCCTCCCCTTCTGATTACCAGGTGCTCGCTCGCAGGGGACCACTTGCTGGACCAAAGCCACACACAGAGGCGCTCGCAAACGAAAACCATCTTGTTTCACCCCGAGCTGTGTCTGTCTGGACTGCTGCGAATCCTTGTGGTTGATTGCTTATTACTTGTTTGCTTGCTGTGGTGAGCAGCGAAATCCATATGCTCATCAATTTGCGCAAGGAGGTTTGCGGACAACAAGAAGTGCGGTCTCTCCCAGTTTGTGACTGGCTGGATGTGTTTTGTGTTTGTGCGCGGCTTTTACAGAAGGCTTGTGATTTTAAAACTGAACTTGCGCCACTCGCTTGTGTGCAATTCCTGCGCATCTCGGGGGTCTTGCAGCTCTTGCGAGTGTGGCGCCGTAATACGCTCGCGGATACATACAGCTACTACGCTCTCTGCGAATGAGCAAGCTCTGTGAGTAGGTCTAATTAGTGTAGACCTGCTAGCTGCTCTGCAAACCTCAGGGAGCGCTCAATAAACCGATTCAGTTTCCCCAGGCAACACGCGCATTATCAAATGCGCAATTTTTCATCTTTTTTCGAAAATGAAATGTAGATTTTATCACCAACGCCGCGTTCTCGCCTCGACAAGCGAGCAAGCAGTTGCAAGTTGCATGCGTCAAGCAACTCAGGTTGGGTCGGTTCCGAAACGAGTTTCGCAGCTGCGAAATGTGTCGTCAGGTCGAGGAAAAGGGGAAGCTTCGAATGCGAGCTTCTCGAAGTTCTCTGTGGGAGAGAGCGCGGTGCGCATCCTTCGTCCGTCTTTTGGATCGTAAAAATCCGGACATCCCCCCTCTCACTTCAACATCATTTCCAGCAAAAAGGTAAAAATCCAAACCATGTTGTGCAACAAAATCAAGAGCAACAACAGATCGATTTCGAGTTTGTTTGTTGCTTTGTAAGCGATTTCAGCCTCTTCTTTCAAATGTAAAAGGCCTGCTTGTTGCTGCCTCTTTGGGTTTGGATTCACTCCTACGAACGATGGTCAACAATTTGCTCAAATGAATGCAAGGGATCGACTGTTGTTGTCGAGTTGATCATCAGATTGTACGCAGCCCACGATAAATAAAGTGCTTTGCCTACAAAAGAGAGAGAAAACAGAATGCACATCGCCAGCGAGAAAAAAATAACCGATCGATCGATCGGATCGTTTGCATCTACGGTATTGATGGCGTAGTGACGCCAACGAGTCCGTCACTGTATCACACGATACGCACCGAGTCCAATATCTCACATTGCTTGCTGTCCATTACTGTCAAATCAGCAATGGACAGGAACGCCAAGACTCGAGGTTTTTGTCAACCTCGTTCCACTTTTTTTCTTTGTGAAGGTTTCGGTTTTCAAATCAATTCTGAATTCTGATTTGCTCAGTTCTGACATTTACCCAACGTTTCTAAAAATTATGTGCCTATTGCAAAATCCTCACAGGTCAGCGCATGACCTGATTTCCCGCGCAAAAATTCAAACAAGTTTTTGGAAGTAGTGCCAGTCAATTGATTTTTTTCGCCGCCATTACGCTCAGCGCAGCTGCCAGTTTAGGTGAATCCTGATCTCCCGTGCGTTGCTAATTATAATAAAAAGTGAAATTCCAAGAATCGAGGACAGCAAGCGCGCGCGCTCTCTCTCTTGCTGCATGTGTGTGAGTGAGTGGCCGGATCCGCTAACTAGGGTTTGCTTGGCTTATTCGCGCCTTTCAACCCCTTCCCTTTGGTTGTTTTTTGCTTTTTTGCTTTGCGTGGGTGGGTGGGTGGGTGGTTTTGACACTCCCACAATGCGGCGATATATCAGAAATAGGCGGCCGCGCACTTTTTCAAAAGCTCCATTCAAAGCTTGATGCGTGATTTGAAATCCATGATCCCTCATTGGCGTCTTCCCCTTCCCGCCGCCCTTTTGGGCCAACATCCCATCCCACGCTGGCCAATCCCCGACGACAGGAGCCCAGCCTGGCCAATCTCCGTCCAGCCCGATCCCTTCCCCCATCCTCGAAATTATGACCATCACTCCCTTGCTTTGTTTGCATCCGCGTCCTGATCCGATGAATAAGACACCCAGGTCCTCTCTCTCACTCTCTCTCTCTCACTCTCTCTGGGCCAAAATCAAACCCAGCCCAGCCAGCCAGCCAGCCAGCCGCTTGGACCGCCCGCGTCCAGCGCGACCGAGCCAACCTACAACCTACTGTGTGTGTGAGGCAAGCCAGTGAGGAGTCCGCCTGCTCGCCCATGTTTGGTTCCGCCTCCTCCTCTGCCAGCTGCTGCTCGACCATTTGTCATTCCCCATTTGGCAGCGTCCCACACACAACACTCAAGCCAATCCGACGGACACTGGGCGATCTTTTCCCCATTGAGCCATCGCCCTTTCTCGCCTTGCCACAGTCGCCTCGCCTCACGCCGCATTCTCAACCCATCCATCCACACATCCCACCAGACCAAGCAACAATATGCTCGCGCCGAACAACGACTTTGGCTACTCGCCGGCGGCGTCGCACCACGGCTACGAGCACCACGTCTCGCAGCAGCAGGCGCAGGCGCAGGCACAGCACCACCACGGCATCCAGCACCACCATGAGCGCCCCAAGATTTACAGCCTCGACTCGCACCACCCGGGCATGCACGGGCTGCTCAACCACCACGTGGGCAACGGCAGCGGCAACGGCATGCACGACTATCAGCAGATGGTGCACGGCACGCCGCAACACCACAGCATGACACCGGTGCAGCAACACCACCAGCAGCAGCAGCAACACCACCAGGGCGAGTTCGACCACGAGCCGCTCATGATGAATATGCACAACCCAGCGGCGCACTACTACCCGCCAATGGGTGCGCAGATGCTGCACGTGTCGGCTGACTACCCGCCACAGGCACCGTCCGTGGCTGCCTCGACGCCGTCCTCGGGCTCCAAGCGCTCGCGGGAGGAGCTCAACATGAAGGAAAAGAAGCGCATGTTCAAGCTTAACGACCGCATCAACCAGCTCAAGGATATGCTGGATGAGGCGGGCGTCCAGTGCAAGAAGAACAAGCAGTCGATCCTTGACAACACGGCGCACTACGTGGGCATGCTACGCAGCAACCTGCTCATCGCGCAGCAGAAGGCGGAGCGCGCAGAGAAGCAAGCGGAGATCTTCCGCTCGCAGGCACAGAAGAACGGCGCTGGCGGCGCGGACTTGGTGTTCAAGCGCTGCTTCGACCAGTCGTCGACTGCGCGCCTTGTCATGGACCTGGCAATGCAGCCTGTAACTTATAACCACGCCTTCCTCAACCACACGGGGCTGAACGAGCAGAGCATCAAGAAGAAGGACCTGCTGCGCCAGTACATCTGCCTCGACAACACCAAGCTGGACAGCATCATGAAGAGCACGACCGAGCACCTCAAGGCCACGAGTGCGATCGTCCAGGCGCGCACGGCACACGGCGACTCCACGCTGACGCTCATGGCGTCGGTGATCACGGACGAGTTCGGTAAGGCCGTGAACGTCGAGTTCAGTCTGATCCCGTTCGAGATCTCGTCCGAGCTGTCCCCACAGCCAACGTATCACACGATGATGACGAAGCGCGAGATCCAGGAGTCGAGTCCGTCGGGCGTCTCGGAGCTTCCGCTTTAAACGGCAAGGCTGGATCCGACGGTTGCTCTTGTAACATATATAATATTTCCTCCGCGAGGTCGACCGAACTGCAGCACTTAGAGCCATGCAGCCAATAGCTTGGACGCCTCGTAGACACCACCAACCAACCAACCAACCAACACTGCCAAATTACAGCGTATGTATAATCTCAACCACCACCAGAAAAAACAGCAGCAATCAATACACACACACCATCCTCACTAATCAAAGGCATTTGTTCACTTGGATTTGTATCTCATCTCATTGCATCAGCCATCCTGTATTTGCTTTTTCACTCGACGAAAGTAAAGTTCACGTCTAAAGGGCAAATCCCAAGAGGCGTCGATTCCACGAGCAAGCGCACCACAACAACAACGACAAACACAGGTGCTGTGATTAATTTGCTCGTGCTTTGTGTTGGTTGCTCATGTTTCCATGCTTTGACGCGAAAGCGGCCCCATTTGTACACTCGACTCGGACAGACAGACAGACAGATGGGTTGGCGTGAAGTGAAGCAAAGGACAACAGCGCTTGCTCCATCATCTTCATTCGGCTGCTTGCTCCATCATCAAACAGACGTCTCGCTCGCTCCATCACGAAGAGTTGGCCCCCGAATTGACAGGACGTTGATTGATTATCAGCTCCAAGGCGACCACTCTCCAATCGATCAATCCCCATTTGGTCCGGCTTATTCATTCATTCATCGTCGTCGCCGCTTCTTCCCTCCGAATGTCCAATCAGTCGGAGCCGGAGCCGGAGCCGGAGTTTCGCTGCCACCAGATGGCGGAGCGGGTCGGATCAAAATGGAAGCCTGGGGAGGCCAACTCCTGCTGCGTCCAAGGGACGCGGCAGATGGTTTTTGGCTCTGGGGATGGTGCTGCTGGTGATCACACGCGACGACCGCACGAGCGCCGCCGGTAAACTGAAACCAGACAAAAACACATGGGCGTTGTCCCGCCATCGCCATCGCCATCGCCGCCGAGAAGAAGCAATTTCGCTGCTAGAACCAGCCAGCACCATACTCTCGTAAATGACTCGACACAATGGCCACTTGTGTCGGAGGGGGGGTACTATTTTCTGAAGCGCTGCCCAGATTTCATGTGGGTGGTGATGGTGGTATGACTGGGCCGCAGACCCACTTGTCATATAGTACTTGGTGCAAACGTCATCCTTTGTGCGGTTGTCCATTGCCAACCGCACAAAGCAAGCGGTGCAAAGTGTCGAGCAAGGGATCCTCTTCTGCTAAACACGTTTGCATACAAAACAAACAGCAAACAAGGTTGTCTGTCGCGTTGTCGTCTGGCGCGATGAGGATCCAAGAGGAGCGAGAGACAGTACTTGCTGTCACATTGCAGAAAGAGTCGGAGCGCACGACAGAAGAGCCAGGAGGAATCCGGCCCATCACCCAATCTTCTCATGGCTGGGTGATTGGATGAATGACTTGAACGTGAACAGGCCATGTCGTTGCCCTTTTTAAGGGCGATGGCGCAAGGTGATGGCGTTGGATAGGCCCATTCACCAGCCAGCTACAGCAGCACGCGCGTCCATGCGTCCGCCGCCACCGTCATCAGCTCTCGCGGTCTTTACGAGTGGTTTGATTACAGAGCTCCCCGCGCCATCCAGCCATCCAGCCATCCAGCTATCATGCGTGTGTGGTGGTCCTGGGCAAGTGACGACTTGCGTCTTGATCAGCAGGGCTCGTGCTTCGCGTTCTTTCTGCTTCGTCGTCACGTGTGTGCAAAAGCAAATGGTGAAGGTGGATCTACAGACGAAAGACAGATCGCTGTTGCGTATTCATTCGTTGTGTTGCTTATATTTTAATTATTCGTGCGTATGTGTGTGTGAGTCTTTCTGTGGGAAGGACGCGTGGCGTATGCGTCTGGAAGTGATCCGCACCTCGGCTTTATTGGTCTTTTTTGCGGTCCTGGGACGCGGTCGCAGGATCAGAAGTGCCGCCGCTGAGCGCGCCGCGCATCGGGTCTTTCGTATAGTACAGGTTGAGCGCGACGTCCTTGGACACGTAGAGCGTCTGCCACGCGAGTCCAGCGCACGTCGAGAGTATGGAGTTGCCCGTAGTCGCCGATGACGCTGCTGCAGCTACCGAAAGATCTTCGCTGGAGGACGCGGTGGCGTTGCGATTCACCTCGTGGACCTCTTCTCTTGCCATGCCCGGGATGTCTTCGAGTGCATCCAGTGGCGTGTCGCTCGCGTCCATCGCGCTATTCATGACCCTTTCAACCTCGGTGTGCAGCGCAATGCGCTTCTTCTTCGCGTCGCGCCTTCGGCTCTCGAGCTGCGCTTTGGTCTGCTCAAAAGCACGATTGTATAGTACCATATACACAGACATTTGTAAGCATGGATTGGCGCATTTCAATGTCCAAGGTGACACACACACAGATGCAACAATGCAAACATACCTTGGCGATCGCGAGCCCAATGAGACTCCCAGCCATCATCGCAGGTAGGATCATGAGAAAGCCCATGAGCGGCTGGCCGAACAGCAGCAGCATCTGCAGCCCAAAGCACCAGCCCACGAGCGCGCCGATCATGCCGGCGAACAGCGCCAGGTACAGCACGCGGTTGCTCATCTGCAGCTCCCAGTCGCGCTCTTCGCGCACGCGCGTGAGCTCCGCCTCTGCGTGCAGTCGCAGCCGCTCCGCGTTCAGCGCGCGGCGCTCAAACTTCTTCTCCACCTCCGCGCGCAGCTCGTGCAGCTGCTTCTGCAGCTCCTTGGTGACGGCGATGGCCGCGTCGCGCTGCGCCGTGAGCTCTTCCTCCATATCCATTGCTGAGCGTGGTGTGTGCTGTGGATCTATGAGCTGAAGCAGTACCCAAGCAAAGGCAAAATGCAAACCAGCCTGATTCTTGCTGCTTTGCAATTAAGGTGGTGCACACTAAATACGACTCTCCGCTGTGAACTGCGCGGCTGATGAATGCGGGTCATCGCACTTGGATTGGGCGACAGTGTTCACAATTAATACCCAGTAGACTGGAGTTGAAGGGATCGTGAGCATGGCGACGGCAGCGACGGTCGTGTACTGGCCGCAACGCGCATGCGGCGCCCCAACAGCACAGCTGCATGACACGACCATGAAGAAGTACGCGCTCGTGGGCTTTCGCGTGAGCGAGCGCACGTTCTGCGTCGTGGAGCTCTTGCCAGGTGCATCATTCCATTGCGTCAGTCGTTCATTCGTTGACTATATTTTGTCTAACGTGTATGGGTGTGGCGCTTGCTATGGTGAATTCAATGGATTCCAGATGACGGCGATCTGCAACATCGCGTGAAGAAGAGCGATGGCGTGGAGGTGATTGGCGAGGCGGTGGCGGTGTCCGCTGAGCAACACGAAAACTATCGCAATGGTTTGAACAAATTGACGACAACAACAACAGCAGCAACGTCATCAGCACAGACAACGCCTGTTTGCGACGGCTTGAAGGAGCGTCAGGAAAATATCTTCTTGCGCGTGCACCTGGTCGTCTCCATCAACGAAAAGAGCAGACAGTTGATGAGCTGGATGACGAACAGTCGCAAGGCAATGCCCACCCCAGCTGTTGTGTACGTGGATGGTGGTGCAGATGACGATCAGCAACGCGATCCAAGCAGCGCCATCCGGCACTGTAATGTGGTGTTTTACGACGCTCAAATCGCTGCGAAAGGCTGTCTGGGGCGCTGCGCACACACGCTTTCCCATGGGTCCGCGTTCCACGCGCCATTGATGCAGGTGCGTTTTGTTGACAGCTTGCGCTTTTTTCATTTGTTGACAGCGTGCTGTTGTTGATATTGATGCTAGCGTGGGTCGCTGTATATGCGCAATAGATCGACAGCTATTTTGTACAGCACCTGGAGCAAGGAGAAGCTCACACGCGCAGCAAAACACAGCCGACGCGTTCAGGAGTTCGCGAATTGATCGAGTTCATCGGCTTCTACTCGATCTTCCTGCCTTCTACGCTCTTGATGCGAGTGTCTGCGGCTGTCAACGACGCTGTCGCTGCCAAGTTGCCAGCGTCGTTACCAGGTGTTGGAGGCAAGTCTACCAAGGTGAGATACGTCTATTTGCTGAACTATTCTAACATCCCTTGAGTTTGCTAATCTCATGCAACTTTGGTTTAGGACGGCTCCCGGTTCCTTGAGCTGCTGAGTTTCCACTTACACTCGCTGGCGCGACTCCCAAGTATTGTGCGCAGTCACTACTTGCTTTCAAAGAGCCGCCGAACCACAGATGAAGAAGGTTAGAATCGTTCAATGTGCTCCCAGCAGCTTTGGCATGAGCCGAGTATTAACTGTGTCGTATTTCAATTGATATGTTGAAGCGGCGGAAGCGATCGATGCGTGGAATTACGGCTGTTACGTGGTGATGGATGCTGCTGTTGGTCGTCTCCTGGCTGGATTTGTCTTCCAGATCCTCGTCGCCCAGCTTCAGGCTCGAGAACTGTAAGTGTTCTTGGCTCTCATCATGGGGGATATGCATGGGATACTTGGTGTACTCTGTCCCACGTGTTTACATATCTGTTTGCTTGTGTTGAAGGTCTCCAGCAGCGTTCTTGGAGATCCTTCGCTCGAACGTGGTGTGGCTCATGGGTGCTCCAGCAGGATTTAAAGTGAGGCTGCAGCTTGCGCTTGCATAACAGATATATTCTGACCGCAGCGCTTAACACTGCTTTTTCTTGTTATTTTCTGTGTACAACAGCTCAATGCACCGCTCGCTTCGATCCTCGGGAATGGGATCCTGCTTTGGTTCGATCTGTGGGAGTACGGGTTGTCGCTGCTAATCGGCAGTGACGCTCCATGGAGTTGGATTCTGCAGAGCTCCTGGGCAACTGGCGCGTTCAATTTGTGCTGGAGAAACATGGGGGCGACTCTGCAGTTGACACTGTTGGCAGACACGCTCGTGTTCTTCACGTGGAACTCGTACTGGGTCTACCAGTACTTTACCAAGCTCAACATGCTGCAGTTCGGGCTCTTCTCGTCCCTTTGGAAGCTCTTCCTCGGTAAAAAAAACAACGTTTTGCGCAAGCGTGTGGATTCCTGTGAGTACGACGTCAGCCAGGTACGAATGCTGAATATGGTGTCTCCCTACGATGTTGTTTGTGTAACTGGCCGAATTGTGCTTTCTGTTTGCTGTAGCTCTTGCTGGGGACGCTGCTGTTCACCATTTTGTTCTTCATCGTGACGACCAACATGGTGTTCTTCGTGTACTTTGGCCTCGTGCGGCTTAGCATCTTCGTAATGCAAGCCGCGCTCTGGTTCCCTGTCGTATGTCTGCGCACACTCCCCGTTGCGTCACTCCTCTATCGGTGGTGGAATCCCACCTTCTTCGTTGCGGGAGTTCAACTTGAAGCACGAAACGAGTTGGCGCCACCAACGAAGACGCTTGAGATCCACGATATTGGCGTTGGAAAGAAGCGACAAAGTGATGTAGAAGTTCAGCAGCGAATCTGTGAGATCACAGCTCGCGGGAATCAAGACTACGACGACAATGAAATGCTGCGAGATAGAGGCCCGAGAAACGCGTACTTCCAAGTGGTGCCGATCGCAGCAAGTGCTTTGTCGCTGCTTTCGAGGTAAGAGCTTGCTCTTTGCTTTCGAAACGTGCCAGTATGGTATGGCTGAAATCTGTCGTACCTGTTCTTTGTTTTTAGGTTGCGCCACTACGTCAAGGCGTTGTCGACGCACTACTCTCTCGGTGCAGTTCTGCGCTCCTGGTTCTTCGGAAGCCACATCTCGCCTATCTCACTCACGATTCTGTTTGACAATCCTGCTGCTGCTCATGAGAGCGACAACAGTGGTGATGTAGCCATCCGTTCGTCAACAGCTTCCAGTCCAGTCTCCCTTTCAACGAAGAAGAATTTGTGAGATGGCTTTATTTGAGGATTGCTTCGTGATGCAGGAATAGTATTTGCACAAGCATCTCGCTCAATCTAGAGGAGATAGACACAGTTCTGAAGAGATTTCCAGTGGCCAAAGATCGTTCACTGCAGGGAGGAAGAATAACCTCACTAAGGCATCGCTCTGGTCACGAGTACACGGAATCACGGCAAAGGATACACAACCTGATGAACGTGCGATTACCACTCACAGTCGGAGAATGTGTAGAGCTCGCTTTCAAATGTAAAATTGCACGAGCGATCTTCACGTTGTCATGTCTTGTGGCTGGCTGGCAGTTTTCTTTCGATTGGCGCAATCTGAAGTGTTTGACAGTGAACCCACAAAAGCAGAATAAAACCCTTTTGGTTTCTTACTGCCTCTGAAATCGCAAAATAGCATTTCAATAATCTATCTGAGATAACATTCCAATACATCAATCCGAAATAGCCTCGATATCTGTTATGAGAGGTTCTGCACTGCCACCGTATAATGCGCTGTCAAAAGCAACAGTGGGAGTAGAGCCACGTGCCATTCCCTCCGTGCCATTCGTTTCGCGTGTTTCTTTGTGTGACGCTCTGCGACGAACTTGCTCTTCTTGAGTGCGATTGTAGTTCTCCCATTTACGCAGCACCCACCGCGACGCAGGTTTGGATCCTGCCAATATCGTTCACTTCAACTCGCTTACATACTCTTGGCAACATGTGTGTGCATGCAACAGCGACATGTTTTTTCTGTTTCACGTGAGCCAACTCGTATCTTTACGGCTTATTCCCCCTGACC
>JALBYZ010000837.1:0-14799 GCA_038050575.1 Globisporangium mamillatum | reverse complement strand
ATTTTTGTATTGCATTGAGCTGAGGTGTGTAGCATTGCATGTGGGTGGGGTTTTGTAATTGATAACAAAATAGCACGTCGAGACTTGCAACAATACAAAAACAATACACTTATCTGCTGCCAAATAAAATGGGGGATTTCCCGTACGAAGAAAAACGCGCGCGGGACACGTCCCGCTAATACCCTTGAGCGGTACGGAACACGCATCCATCGCAAAATGCAAATGGATGGAAAGCAATCTGCAGATGGCTGTGCTGCAGCAGCAGTGTCCATTGCTGCAACTTCCGCCCCACTCACCCTTAATGCATCGAGTACACGCTTCTACGAGCGCAAGGTGGTGCGCGATCTGCTTTGGACGTTCAGCAGCCCGCACATGATCGCGGCGGCGCGCTTCCCCGTGCTGCCCACGCGCTTTGGTAGTGCAGGCGCAGCAGCACATCATCACCCGCGCGTCATCGCATGGCTGGCTGCGCTGGAAGCAGACCCGAGCCATCTCATCAACTTCTTGCAAGGTGCGTGCATCTGTAGCAGCTAATGCATTTGACACGATGTGTGCAGCGCTAAAGGTGATAGATGATGTGTGTATGCCTGTGACTGATCAGGAACGACCCGGTCGAAGGGCAAGATGCTGGCGCTCGGCGTGTACTTTGCCGCGCTGCTCGAGTACTGGCTGCGCTTCTGCCCGCTCTTCCGCGTCGAGCGCTTCGCGCTGAGCAAGCAGATTGTGTCAGCGACGAATCAGACCATCGGGCAGCTCAAGTTCCTCTTCCGTCTGGCTATTGATGACGCGAATGCCAATCTGAGCAATAGCGCTGTAGCTCAGACTGGGAAGGACTTCCACGTTGAGTCGTCGGTCAAGTTCTTCTTGCTGAACCCGCTCGAACCGCGATTCCAGACGAATGGCGACGACACTGATCAAGACTCGAAAGCGTTGGGTCATAGTGACAATAGCAACGGAGATTTGGCTTCTTCATCGTACTATCAGCTGGAGCAGTTCGTGGGTCCACATCTGGGCGAGAACCTGGCGTGGCGCGTCCAGGAAGTCGCGCGAAAGCTCGACATGTGCCAGGGCGAGAGCGTGCAGAGCTGGCTCAGGGGCAAGTACAGCGACCGCGTGAAATCACACATCGTGCTGCGCGGCTACCTCTTCTACCCGCTGAACCACTTCGCGTCCACATCCGAGGTGACACAGCGCCACGACTGGGAGTTCCACGCCAATCCGACCTCGAGAATACCAACAAATGATGAAGGTGAACGTACCTCTCAAGCTTCCTGTCATCCCAGCATCGCTCCCGATCATTTGCGTGGCTGGTGGACGTCGGACGTTGAAGCCGAATTCCAGCAAAAAGTACTCGCAAATAACAACAGCAGCAGTAGCGAGGACCCACAGCAGCAACTGGGCGAGAGCCGCTTCGTCGTGCTCCCAAAGCTCCACTGGCTGTCTCCGATCATCGCTATTGAAGACACCGAAACGGGCGAAATCGTCATCGACGGAGAGTCGACTCTGGGTATCGAGACGCTGCGTGTCATCTCGCTCTCGGAGCTCGTGCAATACGCCAAGCACCACTTTCATTTCGTCGCCGCGTCACCAGATGCACAGGCGAACGGCGCGATCGTGATGCCGCTGCTCATCTCGGAACTGGTTCGCTGCCGTCCTGGAGATCTCGAGTTTGACGTTGACATGAGCAATAACAAGAAGCGCTGGAAAGAGCTGTCGCGCGGCTTTGCGCTTGATCCGCGGTACTGGGATCCGCTGCCGCTCTGTCATGACGCTGTGCGCTTTCGCCGCGTGAACAACAACGGAAAAAGCGACGTGCCTGTCGGTGAGCGCGAGTACGAAGGCAGACGTGACTGGGTCCACGACGGCGTCATCAAGCCCAGTGACGAAGAGATTGCAAAGACTCTGAAAAGCAAGCAGCACGAGTTCACGAATCCCGAAGCGATGAGTCCATCTAATATCTGTGAAGAGCTGCTCGCGCTCTTCACCAAGGACCAGAAGCGTTTTACACACGCCAACCTGAAGAAATCCATTTGCGCAGTCTTCCAGTGCCAGAACAAACGCGAAGATTCGTCACATCAAGATCCGGCAGAGTTAAACCTCGTCGCGACTGCCGAGTTCGTCCTGCAATGCCTGCACTTCCTGGTACTTGGAGAGCGCAAGCACGATGTCAAAGTCGCGCAGCGGGTCGGTCACTTGGTTCTCGACGCTTTTGAAGCACAAAAAGGTGTGTGCTCCAGCATTGCTGGGTTTCCTGTGGACAAGCACGCATGGCAGCATTTCTTCTTGCAGATAGTCAAGCACAAGGAGAAGTGGAGCTATCTATTCCTTGCGCTGCGGGCGTCGGATCTGATTTGTCTGCTCTCAGGGAGTGGATGGCCCGTAGAGGATGAGAATGACGAAGTCGGCGCCGTGATTGAAGACTTGCTGTCCCATCAGAACCCGCGCTGGAATGCGATTGCCGTCGAGACCATGAAGGTGTTTCGACTTGGAGATCGCTGTAACAGCGACTCTGGTCATACAGAGCAACAAGTTGAAGCAGTGCTTGATTCCCTGATGGACCAAGAAGACTGGAAGAGCGCCGAGCAGCTGGCAATCTTGAGCAACGACCTTGAGCTGCTACAGATCGCGTTCAAGAGATTTTCGCTGCTGAACATGCCGAAAGTACTGAAGCGACTTCGCAAAGTGCTTGTAAGTTACCACGCCAAATGGAATCTTGCATTGCTCAATCATCCCGAGTATAATGGCAGCGGATCTGGAGGTCCTGGGATTGACACCCACACATGTCCACCAATCGACCATTCGCTCAATCGGTCGCTAACTGAGGCTGTCGTAACTCCGATGGCGTGGGAGTTTATCGATTCCGCGACTCAGGTCGACACTGTGCTTGAGTTCTTGGAGACCAACAGAAAACTCATCAGGAATCATGATATGCAAGATGTAAACCCGCTGGAAGCGATGGGGCGGATGATCATTGGCATCGATTGTGAGTGGCGACCAAAGTTCCTAAGCCGAGGTGCTAGTGATTTGCAGAACGAAGCCAAAACGAGAGTCGCTGTCGCTGCTTCTGATAACGATGATGATGATGGGGTCGATGAAGACATCGACGAAGAGGCTGTGGATGAACATGAAGGTTTGAGTGTCTACCAGCTCGCGGTGGGCGACAAGGTCTTTGTTATCGACGTGCAGGTTCTCGGTGAGGCGGCAGCAAAGCCGCTACGATTCATCTGGGATCACGCGTCGAGCTTTGCGATGGTCGGGTTTTGTGTTTCTAGCGATCTCAAGCGCATGACGCACTCGTTCCCAGGGCTACTTGGCGTGTCCGAGGAGAAAACGAATTTGCTGGTCGAGCTCAAGCAGTTTGCGATGTATCGACAGCTCCCCGCGAGCAAGTGGGGGCTCTCGCAGCTCTCCCGCGTGTGTTTGGACGACGAAGTGGACAAGGAGCAGCAGTGCTCAGACTGGGGAGCCCGCCCACTTTCTTTGAGTCAGCTCGAGTACGCAGCGAAGGACGCGTTCGCTGTGCGCAACATTGCGCTGCATCTGTTGGCGGATGTTGAAATTAATTCGTCGTCTCACGTGATTGAGTACCTAAGGCGGTTCGCAGTTGTCACCAGCCCAACCGCAGCGTCGTTTGGCCATTGGGTGTCGGTTGTCCAACCTTTAAACCAGAGCCACGTGCGCTCCGCGTTACGGGACTTGGCGCTCGAGCGCGTGACGTCATTCCACAGGATTGCAAAAGACGAGGGAAACGGCGACTGGGACGGCAGCGTGTGGACACAAGATGGACTGATCGTGAAGACAATCGCGGTGCTCATTCGCTCTGCATCGTCGGCACATTACCAACGCCAGGGTTGTAGCACTACTACTGCAACGCAGTACGCTGCGGTTGTTGTCCAACTGGACAAATTGATTGACATGGACGCACTGAGCTGCGTGTTCGGCGTGGAACAAGACGAGCTGGTCCTCGCAGACAAAGAGGTTTGTACCAAGCCTTCTCAAGCTGCCTAACGAGGTTGCGTTGCTACTCTGATGATCTAACCAACGCTACTTTCGTTCACTCTCTGCTCTTCGTAGACTCTGATTCGGGTTTTCGGCTACACCCGCGGCTGCGTTGGGCCAGTGGGACTTCGCGAGCAGCAGGTGATCCAGGTCGTGATCGACGACAGCCTCATGGCTGAAAAGAAATTGCTCTGTGGCGCGGGCGAAGTTGATGTGGTGTACGCAATTGCCCCGAACGTGCTCGCAAACGCAGTGAGTGCAGTCGTGGCTCACGTCTCGACAATGTGAGCGTTAGAAGAAGCTGCGGATCACAAACGAAGCCGATCGATGGACTCAACAGGTACGTTAACGTTCCCATACAATGAAATAGAATTCATCTGTTCTGCTAAAAAGTTGTTTGTCAAACGTGAGTCAGTGGAGTGGACGACATGGGTTGGAAATGGACAATGTTAATCGTCAATCAACAAACAACATCGGACGGTTGGAGAGCTCAAGATGTTCCAAAGCGACAAGACGCGAAGAAGAAGCTTTGGTCTCACAACATTTCAAGGCGTTCTCCTGGGACGAGACAACGCGAAACTTGGGGATTTGTTTGAAGAATTTTATTGTCGAGGTCGGAGGTCCGATTATCAACTGTATTTGTGCCGAAACAAATTCCGAGATCCACGCATTTCTTTGCGGCGCCCTGTAAAAATGGTCAACACCGACGATGGCAAATTGTCACGCTAAATTATTGCGTCCAACCAATGTCTGAGCCTGTTCTCGAAGCGAAGCTGCACGCCAGGAGCTAGCAAAGAAATGCACGGGCATCTTCAACTGATTTTTGTCACGAGGGTGTGGTGAAACGCAAAAGCGAGAGTTGCCTCAAAGGTACAATATTTGCTTTCAGGGCCAATTGTGTTTCTGCGGTCTCGGTAAGCACTGTCAAAGTGGGTTTACGAGTCCAGCGACGACCCAGGGCTCGGCGTACTCCGTCCGCGCGGCTTTGGGCTTCATTCGTCATCACCTTCCTTTAAATCATTACGTGTGAGTGTCCCATGGAGAGCAGCACCACCAGCACCCGTGCGTCTACCTCACCAGCAACAACCGAGGCAACAACAACGCCGTCATTTGCTGCTTCGACCGTGGACACAAGCACTAACTCAACGCAGCTGGCGCCTCAGACACCTACACCAAACCCGATCTCAAGTGTCACACCAGTATGCGCAAGACCATCCCCAGCACCGCCGCCAGCAACATCAATAGCAACACCACCCGCTTCGCCCTCCACTGCAAGTGCAACTTCAACGCACTTGACGCCACCGCAGTCATATGTACTGCCAGCGTTGCCGCCGAACTCCGTCTCAAGTGTCATACGAATAAGTGCAAGGCCCTCGCTAGCGTCACTGTCACCACCAGCAGCAACAGTGACTTCTCCTGCGTCTACGTTGAATACAATCACTGACGCAGCTCTTCCTGCGTCACAGATAGCGGGACCAGTATTACCGCCAAGCGCAGTCTCAAGCGCCATCCCTGGATGCGCAACATCCCCTGCAGCACCGCCACCACCAGCAGCAACAGGAGCCGCAGCGCCAGTGGTAGATCCTTCTGGGGCCGCGCAACCTGCGCACAGCGATAGCAGCAGCACTAGTAGTTCCAATTTATCATCGGGGAGCACACACGAAGACCATCCGCATCGCCGGCGACAGCAGCGCTACATGCAGGACGACGAACGCGTCGACGTGATTCGACGAGTGCTCAACGGAGAGCGGCAGTCGGATCTCGCGCGCGAGTACCAGGTCACGCGTGCCGCAATCTGCAACACCTTCAAGAACCGACGCGACATTCTCCGGCGCGCTCAGCAACCTCCATCTGCTGCAGCAACAGCAACAGCAGCAGCAGCGCTGAATCCAGGCCAGACCACGGCGGCGCCAACGGCAAGTGTTCGTCCCCCGCGAGGCGCTGCTGTATGCGCTGCTGGTATCGGGTGCTGCCCTCCTGCTATCGACAGTGGTCGTGGGATAGTGAGCGAGTCGAGCAGCAGCGGCAGCTTCCCCTCTGGAGGTAGCAGCATTCACGGCAGCAGTAGCAGTGGCAGCAGCAGCAGTGGCGGGAGCTTCACAAGCACCAATGTCATGACCAACACGCTTCCGACCTTTGCCAGTCTCCAGAATGAGCCGCTCAGGTACTATGTGCGTTTCTGAGCCTCATGTCGACACTATGGGCGGATGGATTTTGACAGTAATTGGGTTGTAGATTGCAGCGATATGCCAGCCCGGTGGTCGTGAACGTCCGCGAGATGCGCACATTGGGGATGTACCAATTGCTGACGCAACTCCGAGATCGGCAGACGCCACCCCAAGTGTTCAAGAACATCGGTGACCGTGTTATAAGGTGGGAATGAATGATGTCTACAACCTTTACTAGAAAGTGTGAGTGTAGGAGTGAGCTGACTGGTTAGTGGTTTGCACAGACTCTTGCTCGAAGAGGCCCTCGGGATGGCTCCGGTTGTCCCAGTCGCAGTCATGACTCCGCAACGACATGGCTGGCAGGGCGTGAAAAGCGTCGCAGACTACGTGGCAGTCGGAATCGGGAATGGCGGGTATCCGTTTCTCCAGGCCTTCCGGGAGTTGATCCCAGAAGGCCAAACTGGTACGAGCTTGTGTTGCGCTAGTAGTATGTGTTCTTTCTAAAGGCATTCTCCGGAAGTTTGTTTTTAACATGGACATCTCTGTGCTGACTGACCTGTTCTGTAGGCTCGATTGCGTTTGGGAGTCGAGATGTGCAGCGCCGAGCGAGCGCGCTGAGCTACTCGCTGCCGCCCATTGCTCGACAGAGTAATGTGCTTCTCGTGGACTGCGAGTGCGTGACGGGCGAGTCAGCGTGTCAAGCTATTGAGGTACAGATTTGCTCCCACTACGAGATTCTTGTTCGTGGTGTGCTGACGATCACAACTTTGAACTCGCGTTCACTCGCTTGAGGTATTTTCTGTTGATAGATTTTATTGAATGAAGGCATCCCGGAGCAGGTGATCTACTTTACGTGCGTGCTCTCAGCGAGAGAAGGGATTCAGAATGTGCTGACCGCATTCCCAGGTACCAAGACGATCTGGGTTCTCTCGTAACCTCGTACTCCTAGAGTTGTTCATTTTCTCTAACATAGGGTACACTGTGCGTTTGATTGTGAATGCTACTGGTATTGGATCGTTGTAGGCGTCCATATCCTCGCGGCGGCTGTAGACCCGGACGTCGACCGCGATCTGCACCCCTCGATCCGTCCAGGGTGCGGAGGTTTCCTCGACCGCTACTACGATACTGACGTGATCTATGGTCGACTTATTTAGTTGAGTTGTGAGTATTCACATCTGGACTTTTCAGTGTTCCTATTTAGTTTGTAGCGAAGACAGCAAAAGAGGCTTTCAGCGCCAACGCGCATAAAATGAATGGCACCTGCATTTTCGCTGATTTGCCTGTTCGTCGATCGCTATGCATGGAAGAAGGTTGCATAGCGAAAAAAATTGTGGCCCACCCCATTAACATTTGATGACATTTGATAGGTTTCGTATGCCATTGAATAGGCCACAAATCCTGATTCGCCAAAAGTCACTATTTGTCATCATAAATTTCACAAAACTAGAGCGGGGTGTTTGGGTGTTTGAGAGGAAGAGACAGAAAAGTGGAACCGACTCACTCGCTCACACTCCCAAGCTCGCTCCATCATCGCCATTCCGCAAGAAGCCACCAAGGACGAAGAGCTCCAGAGGCGACTACCGACAGACTAACTGATCTTCTGACTGCCCAAAATGAAGCTGCTGGCGCTGCTCAAGACCGCGACCGCACTGCTGCTGGTGGCCGGCGCCGCCAACGCCGCCTGCAACGTCAAGTGCGACGCGAGCGACAAGAGCGCCGTGTGCGGCTCGGACGGCCAGACGACCAAGACGTACCAGAACGCGTGTCTGCTCGAGTTCGCCAAGTGCGACAACGCTGCGCTGACGCTGAAGGGCAAGGGCTCGTGCGAGGAGATCGCCAAGAAGTCGAAGGTGCACGTGCGCGCCACGATCCACTCGAGCGACAAGGAGGCAAGAGGGGCGCCGAAGACGCAAGCAGAGTGCGACAAGCCTTGCACGCGCGAGCTCGACCAGATGTGCGGCTCGGACGGCAAGACGTACAACAACAAGTGCCTCTTTGAGATCGGCTTATGCATGAACCCGAATCTCAAGGTGACAAGCGATGATGCGTGCCCGTAAGTATTGAGCGGAGCCCTTACAGAGAGCAAGCAGGAGTCCTTGCTGGTCTGGTGCAGTCCGTTTTTCCATTGTTTTGCAAATGCAAGTGGGCGTCTGAGTTCGTGCGCACTGTCATCGCTCTGCATTATCATCGTCCAACCACGTCGAGATACTCTAATATAAATATTCATACATTCATAAGACACAAAGCTTCAGCTTCTTCTTCACGGTCCCATTCCGCATTTTCGTGACTCTTCCTTCATGCCTCGCATGCTCTACCTTGATGAAGGCGAACTGTGTGTTATGACGTGGCCAGCACGTTTCTTCTACCTTTTATAACAACAGCCAATAATTCAAAGGCATTTTACAATCTAAAAGCAAGTATATCCAGTTTATATATTTAGAAGGTATTTATTTCGACCGAACTTACCGTGCCAAGCTGGCATGCGCTCATTCGCTGATCTAAGCACTCCCCCTCATCTTTATTCCAGTCAAGCGAAATGGCAGCGGCGGGACACGCCGCACACGTGCTCGCGCAGAAGCGTCCGGACGGATCGCTCCTGGCGCTCTTCCTCGCGTCCGTCGTGCTCAAGGTGTTGCTGCTGCCGTCGTACACGAGCACGGACTTTGAGGTGCACCGCAACTGGCTCAGCCTCACGCACAAGCTGCCACGCCAGGATTGGTACCATGAGCGCACGAGTGAGTGGACGCTCGACTACCCGCCGTTCTTCGCGTACTTTGAGTACGCGCTGTCGATGGTCGCTGCGCGCGTGAGCGGCGATGGCGGCGCCGAGATACTCGTGATCTCCAGCACGCCCGTGTTTACGCCGTCGGTCGTGCTCTTCCAGCGCTTCTCCGTGATCGCGTCGGACATCGTGCTCTTCTACGCCATCTATGCCTACTGCGCGTCGTGGCCGAGCGTGACGACCACGGAGCTCGTTTTCTCGCGTTACAAGCGGTTCGTGATCATGCTGCTCACGGTCTTCGACGCTGGCTTGCTATACGTGGATCACATCCACTTCCAGTACAATGGCATGTTGCTCGGCCTGCTGATTCTCTCGGCAACCAAGCTGCGCCAGAAGAAAGACTTGCAAGGCGCATTCCTCTACGCGGTGCTGCTTATGTTCAAGCACATCTATCTGTACGTGGCGCCGCTCTACTTTGTGTACCTGCTCGGACACCACTGCTACGTCACCACACCATCGTCATCGTCGGAATCGCAAGAGCAGCAGGAGGAAGAGAGTCGCCGCAAGCGCTCGATCTCAAACGCCGACGTGCACGAGACGATCCAGAGCTTCCACGACGGCAAAGCGGCGTTCTCGCTCTTCAACTTTGTGCGCCTCGGGCTCGTGGTGGTGGTAGTCTTTGGCGCGGCTTTCGTCTCTGTGCTGATGAACCACGAGGACCCCGTTGCCGGTCTCAAGCAGATCTTCTCGCGCTTGTTCCCGGTTCAGCGCGGACTGTGTCACGCGTACTGGGCGCCGAACGTCTGGGCGCTCTATGCGTTTCTGGACAAGCTGCTCGTCATCGTCGGTGTACCCGGTGCGGCGACCTCGGGTGTCGCGCTCATGAGCGGCGGACTCGTCCAGGAAGCAAGTTTTGCGATCCTGCCATCCGTGCCGCCGCTCGTGTGTGCGCTACTGACGTTCGCGAGCATGACGCCTGTGCTCGTGAGCGTGTGGAAGTACCCGGACTCGTCGCTCTTCATGAGCGCGCTCGTATACTGCATGATGTGCTCCTTCCTCTTCGGCTACCACGTGCACGAGAAGGCAATCTTACAGGTGATCCTGCCGCTGGGGCTCATGGCCGCCGAGAGCGTCAACGATATGCGGCTCTATCGCTTCGCGTCGATCATCAGCACGATCTCGCTTTTCCCGCTGCTCTTCACGCCGGCCGAGCACCCAACAAAGGTGCTGCTTGCTGCGGTGCACGCGCTGCTGGCGTACATGGCGCTGGATCCGTTCCTCAAGTACTCGCTCAAGTCGCGCCACATCAAGGCGAGTGCCGTGAGTATGAGCGGCGTCGAGAAGCTCTACCTGGCGGTGCTGCTGGTCACCACGTGCGCCGCGATGGCGTTCCCCTACGTACCTCGTATTGGCGTCAAGTATCCGTTCGTGCCTCTCATACTCTTCTCACTGAGCTGTGCCGTCGGGAATCTGTACGTGTGGGGCATGGCGCTCTACCAGCACTTCCGCAAACTCTCGGCTGTGAAGTCGTATCTGCAGACCCACAAGCGGACGTAATGATCCCATCGCTCTCATAGCCACCCATAGCTCATAGTAACACCCACATTCATAAACCAAATGAAGTCTAGCAATTAGAAAGTTTAATGTTCATACCGATCCTTTCCAAAGCACTTGGGCGTCTTCTTCATCGTCTAGCTGAGTTTGCCCAGTTGCTGCTTCTTCTTGATTGAGTTGATCGTGTGGAACACGCCCGAGTCCACGAGCCCGATGACCGTGAACACGCCGCCCACGACCGCGCACATGGACGTGAGGAAGCGGTAGAGCGGTATCGAGTCCGACACGACGCGGATCACAAGCGGCGAGATGTCGAACGAGAAGAGCGCGGCCGGCAGCGTGTTCGTCGCGTTGTACTGGTTGCTGCTCGCCGAGAACTCATACACGCGCTCGACCATGTCAAAAATCGACTGGCGTGTGTCTTCGTGGTCAAAGCCCACCACCTACGTATGTGTCATAATGAAAGCAACCGCATCCATGTCAGCATGAGCTGTCGCCAAGCAACAATTATACCAAAAGCCACGCAAATGTCACTACAATATGCATATTCGGTACGTACGTTCATGAAGTGTTCGATCGTAATGTTGTCGTTCTCGGCATAGTATGCCTTGTTGTCCAGCGGGTAGCGTTCGGATGGCACGAGTTTGCGCGCGCCGTCGAGCAAGTGCTCCGAGCGCTTGATCTGCCCGAACGAAAAGTGGTTCACCCGGTGGGTCACGTTGATCGCGCGGAAGTCGAACGAGTGGTCCTTCGAGCGTGCCGTGAACACGATCTTGCCCGGCACGCGGTTCACGCTGAGACTCCCCGAGATCTCGCAGCCTTCCACGGCGTCCGCTGGGATCGTGCGCTTGACTTTCTTCAGATCCACGTGCTCCAGGTTCTCGTGGTTCACATGCAGCGGGAGCCCCAGTGTGTTGCTGTTCATATTCACTTCCTCAGCAAAGTCAGCATCTGGCTCGAGGCGGCGGTAGAAGAGGTCAAGGAACTGCAGTAGGTGCTGCGTCGTGCGGGGGCCGTTGTAGATGAAGCGCGTCGATGTGCTGCCGTACATGTAGATCTACAAAATATGTGGTCATTCTCGTTTGATCAGCACTCAGATTCGCTACACAACCAAGCACACACGCATCCATGTGCAGCAAATAAAACGCATTCTTACCAGCATGGACGGGAATGCACGAATGTGCGCGCGACGACACAGCCACGCGGCGTTTTCGTCCGTGCAGTCGACCGACGCCATGCGCACGCGCTCGCTGTACTCTGGGTGGTCATCGAGCTGCGCGGCGGCGCGCTCCCACTCTGGGTTAAGCTGCTGGCAGAAAGGGCACCATGGCGCGTAGTAGTTGACGAGCACGAGCTCGTATTTGAGCATAAAGTCGTCAAAGTTGGCGTTCGTGAGCGGCGTCGAGTAGTGCACGCCGCGGTGGGTGGTTCGGTCGATGGCGCCCCACGCTGGCACGCCCTTGTCGTGGTCGTCGATCACAATCTCGTCCATGCGTGAGGTCTCGCCGCTCTGCCTGTCCGAGCTCAGCTGAAAGTGGCGGATGTGGCGCGTGATGTTGACAAACGACTGCCCCATGTGGTCCGACATGTCCACGCTCGCGTGCGAGCAGGGCACCGCGAGCAGACTCACATTGAAGTTAATACGCAGCCGGTCCTCCTGGTGCTCATCTAGCGTCACGATCGACTTGGTGCTCATCATCTGGTACGACTGGTAGTGCGACAAGATAAGCACACCCATGAGCGCAAACGAGAGCAGCGAAAAGAACCGCCCGCTGCCGCTGCCGATCTGAAGCTCCTCTGGCACTTTCCTACAAGCACGAGACACAGAGACGAAGGTCGTGAGCACACACACAGACTTACACAAGGGGGAGTAGCGATGGGCGTGTAGGCGTACCGGAAGAAATCGATGCGGGCGAGCGCCGACTTCATGGCTCTTTCTCTCGATGTGATTGCGGTGAGCGTGGATGCGGGTGTTTGGCGGAGTGACGCGGCCATGAGAGTCGGCAGCAAAAGGGCATGCGAAAGTGCGAAAGGGAGAGTGATTGTCATACCTAATACAGATAAACCTGCCAAATTTGATATGACCCGTGGACAAGCTTCGTATCATATATAACAGTTGGATCAAATTCTAGAGGTGCTAAGGCCTTCCAGTCATTTGCAGCCCCAAAAAACAGCAAAGGAGCACAGATTCGTGGACAGCAGCCCATTCCAACACAACCCCAGCTGTAGCACTTCGCCACTCGCATTCTCCGCGTAACAACGATGCCGTCACGACCGAAACAGGTTGGCAACCTAACATTTGAGCAGAAGAAGATCTGCCAGTGGCATGATGCAAACGCCGCCCTCACCCAGTCGCAGCTAGCCGACAAGGCAAAGCGCGAGTTCGGGCTCTTCAAGGCACCAGTCCAGGGGACGATCTCCGGCATTCTGCGGGATCGCAAGAAGCTCATGCTCGTGAAGGACGTCGATCTCAAAAACAAGCGAACGCGGCCACTCGCGTTCCCTGCAGTCGACGAAGCCCTTGCGAATTGGGTGCTGCAGTGTTAAGCCAAGCGCGTGGTGGTGAACGGAGATCTCATCAAAGCGAGAGCGGAGCGATTTGCCACGTTAAGCGGCGTCCCAGACGACGAGCTGCTGTCGTTTTCTAACGGGTGGCTTCAGGCATTCCAGGGACGCCACGGCTTCAAGCAGATAAGCGCCCACGGTGAGAGCGGCTCTGTGGATGCAGAGGAGATACCAGTGCAGCGCGATGCCATTCGAGAGCGCTTGAGAGGGGTTCCGTTAGCAGACATCTACAACATGGATGAAACAGGACTATTCTACCGCCTCGCGCCCGACAAGACCATCGCTCGGCAACAGGTGGAAGGATCGAAGAAGAGCAAGACTCGTGTGACCGTTGCTCTGACGTGCAACGCTGATGGCTCGGACAAGCGCGAGCCGTTCATCATTGGGCACGCGAACAAGCCGCGCTGTTTCCAGAAGAAGACAGGGGATCAACATGGATTCTACTACCGGAGCAACCTCAAAGCCTGGATGACTGGTGTTCTGTTCCGAGAGTGGCTGCGCGAGCTTGACAACGACATGTGCGCCCAGAAACGCAACATCGTTCTTCTCCTCGACAATGCCTCGGCGCACACTGTCAGCGGCATTGAGCTGTGTAGCGTAACCGTCGTGTTCCTTCCCCCGAATACGACCTCGAAGCTACAGCCGATGGACGCTGGGATCATCGCTTCATTCAAGCGTCGATACCGGCATCGACAGCTCGAGCACGCACTGGATTTGGAGGAACAAGGATCTCAAGCGAACATATATATGCTTGATCAGCTCACGGCGATGTAGTGGATCAAGTCCTGCTGGCGTGAGGTTCCAAGCGAGGCTGTCCTCAACTGCTATAAACACACAAAGCTCGTACTCGGCCGTACGACCACTCGCAGATCACGCATTTACGCTGATGATCAACTAAACACCAGCTTGTTGGCGCAAATGCAGCAACTGCGCATCCGCGACCCGATGGACCTGGACGACTTCATTTGCTGCGCCGCCGAGGACGACACGGAGATGGAAGCGTTGACTGCCACAGACCTGCTCAGTGAAGATGCGGATGCTGCGTTCCTGTGCACGGCCCAAGAGCAGCGATGGCAACGACTTCGCCGAATCGGAGTCCGCAAGCGAAGGCGTCATTATCACGCATCCAGAGATTAGCACAGAAGGTAAAGTGGACGCAGTCAGAGCTGTCATTTTTTTGCTAGGTGACCATCCGGATCTCGAGAGACTTGTTATGGGAGGAATGCGTACGTTACAGCAGCGATTGCGCGAGGAGCTGCGGACAGAGAAGGAGAACGCACTCACACAGACGCTAATTCGCGGGTACTTCTCCGCTGCACCAACGATGCAATAGTAACAAAATGATTATCATCCTTTTGAAAGCAGGTGCAAAAACCTCCGTTGTTGAACGCAGCCACATTTTTTTATAGCTTTCGACCCCTTTCCAAAAATGATACATTTGCGAACTGCACGAAGACGGGATTTGAACCCAGACCAGTTGCGTAGGAGGGTCGTGCCCACGCCACTGAGCCAGACTCCGAACCCAAAATATCAATTTTTGACGAGATTATTCATCAAATATCATTTTTGCCCATTATCAAGTTTACTCGATACATTCATATAGAAACGGAATTGGTGGATCGATACCCTATCATATATAGAAGGATATCATGTTTATCAGGGATTAGATCAGCCAGGTTTATCTGTAAATGCATATTTACAACTATTGAATAGCATAATTGATATACAGTCGACTTTCCGAGTAGTGCGGTCGGCAAACAATTATACCCTTTTAAAAGTGATTGAATTTGT
>JALBYZ010000836.1:0-14826 GCA_038050575.1 Globisporangium mamillatum | reverse complement strand
TCTAGCGAAAAACCTCAAAAATGCCGTAAGGATACTTTTGTTCAATGGCGTCACATTTATGAGCCGCTGACAGATATTTTGAGTGCATCCTTTCAGCTCCGTTTTATGGATGGGATACGATATTATAATACTTTGAGGTACTCATGTATAGTATGCGTGGATTTCCATAGAACAAAACTCGAGCGGGCGCTCAATTTCTAAAGAAATTGTGCTTGAATCCTTGCGTAGACGCTCATTCTGCCACATCACAACTACCTCGCCTCGTTTGTTAAGTAGTGCAAATGCACTGCGAAGCCTTGAACTGACTGACTCAGCACCAAAATAGTGAAATCAGTATCTTCGCAGAAGTGCAAGGCAATCCACTACGGCTGACTCATCATATCACCACTTCTCATGCGGCTTCAACGTTATGGGTCGTGGGAACGGAGTCCATTTCCATGCAGAATGAGTCGTGGAATTTTGACGGAATGGAATGACAGATTTCTGGACGTGTGAGTCAGCATAGCTACTGGAGTCCGTAAAAATGTAATTGTACTTTTGCTGCACTCTCATCAGCTGATAGTTCTCGTTTCATTTAATTCATTAGGCTATTTATTTACGAGCGAACTCGACCAAGTCTGAACTTCAGTCTGAAACCTTGCTTGTCTTTCATACTTTGCTAGACATTATTAGTAGCTATTACCTGCTTATTTCTGCAAAATATGTTTCCTTCTTCTACTATTTTTTTTGGAAATCGGGATTGGTACTCGTCACACTCTCGTGCATTAACTGAACACAGAAAACAAAAGTGTTCAAAGCAAACTTGGCGCATAGCGTCAGCCTTGGTTGAAGCTGTTTAATTCGAAGTGGTGTACAGGTTCGCGGTCGACGCGAATGAACAAGAGTGTTCCCGCAGGAACTACTGACGCACCATCTACTCTCAACGCGCCGCGTCGCAGACAATTTGAACCTCCAGTGGATAGGATTGCATACTGTTTTCCATACAATAAGATAATCGATGTTGCTCCCCTCGAGGTATTGGGCTCTAACCTCTGCTGGTCGCGCTTGCTAAGTGACCAGTCACCTTGATCACACAAGTCTGGGTCCCGGTGTAGTGTAACGAGAAGAAGGCAATCACAACGATGATTCCTGACGTAAGCAGTGAGCTGTCGTTCTTGAGCTCCAACATATCATAGCTGCTATCCGCGCCCCTCGTAGTCTTATGTGGTAAAGGTTGGTGTTTGAAGGCGTGCATGGTCGCTGGAAAATGTGTATCTGAGTCTAAATTGCACCAGCAAAAGCACCAGAAGCAGGTCAAGACGATCCACGGCACCATAACGAAAGCAAGGCTGCTCAGTAGAGTCTCTACGCTCACGTTCGTAGCGCTGATGTTACACCATCCGTCGATTAATCAACTGTAGCTGCGATGACGAAACTCAAAAGTAGTTCACAATCAGCGACTGATGCAACAAAGTTCGTGAAAAAGCGGCTCCCAAATTTCCAATCGCCGCGTCAAACGATGTGCAGCATGCAGCATTTCGTCTATTAGGTTTCTATATAAAGTACTGATGTCCTGAGGGATCATTGCAAGCTCTCCTTCGTGAGCGTCACTGGCTCCGTTCTTGACTCCGTTGATCGTTTCGCAGCCTGCGAGAATAACTTCGCAAATGATCAGGATCAACGGCACGGTTTTGTCACTCACAAACTCGCAATGGGCGGTCCCCGCCGTGACCGCACCAAGGTAGAGTCCAACCGAAGCGACAGCAAACATAAGTAGGCGAAATACGTGGTAACCAGGGCGCTGTGACGTGATGTTGAGCTCAGTGAGCGCCATCGTCTTTAGTTGCCAGTTAATCTCAGTGAACCTCCAGATGCAATAAGGATTGCCTTCGCCAACATCACGCGGTATTTCGCTCAATGGTTTTGGATCGGTCCATCGACAAGTCTGGCACAGCACGTCAGAGGATAGAGAACAAAACGTCCAGCGAGACCGCGTGTCGCTGACATGTGGACGGAAGAATGGATCCATCCCACTGAACCCAACTGAGCTCTTGGGTTCAGCATATGAAAAACGGCTTCTCAATGGCACCGCAGACCACTTGAAAGTCCCAGTATTGGTAGTGCTGCCATCGCACATCACACATCAGTAGGCCCACTGGAAATGGTTTATGTCCACTCTCAGCGGGAAAAAGAAGCAAAGCGGTTCATCGTATAGTCTCAGTCTAGACTCTGAACTGCTCTCACGCAAAGTTCAGAAACATAGGGGCACTGGATGGACTGTCGATATACAGTACCATAAAGGAAAAGGCACCTATGTATTTAGATGAAGTAACAGTGCCTCACAGAATTGATACTACTCACACTCTAGGTGCTCAAACAACTAAGAAACGGCTTGTGAGCTCGGCAGCTCTGACTGAGCTAGAAATGAAGCGTGTGCGCAGCAGCATCTTCATACGACGTGATAGCAGTTATCACTAGTGTTTTTGCGGTTTCTCCAGCCATTTAATAATTCGCAGAGCGCAAGCGCAACTTCGCATCCTACCAGTGACAGCGGCACAGTTTTTGTCCCCACGAGTTCGAAGCTATCCTTGTGCATCTTGGAGCCAACGAAGAGCGTGACCCCACCCCAGCCAATCATAAGTAATCGCAGCACATGATACTGGTACATCTGGGATGAAATCTTCTTGAAAGACATGATGTAGCCGAGGAGCAGCGGGAACGGGAACTCGAGAAGCAGGAAGTAGAGCTCCTCCGTCTTGACAAAACTAGAAACGATGCCAAAGTCTTTCCAGAGGTTAAAGAAGATCCACACTCGACTCAGCCGTGGCAGGGGGTTGATCTTGCCGCCTATGTCTCGCGTTGTTTCGTGGCAGCTTACTCCACAGCACCCCGACAGTATCGTGTTGAGTATGACGACAATCTCGCACCCTGCGAGGATCCCAGACGACGCCAGCTTCTCAGTCTCCTTCAGCTTGTACTCGTTGTCCCCGTTTTCGTCTCTGCGCGTCAGCAAATAAAAGACGTTCGATCCAGCCGCCGCAAGCTTGACGAACTGGACAGTCGCTGGAAATTTCGGGTGGCGCAGAAACCAGCAGTTCCAGTTGAACCAGGTGTGAAGGAGACTTGGCGCCACCGTGACCCCGATGGAGACTGCAAGTATCGACGGTCCCCAGAACAGGAAGTAGGTCTTCATGAACAACTGCTCCGTGGTGTCTTCACTGTCAGATGTCTGGTACACCTCTCTATCTTTCTCCATGCCGTTGCTGTCGTCATAGACAGTGAAAAATGACGAAGAGATCACGAATACCGACACGAACTCGCTAAGAGTAACCAGCCAGTCGAGAGGTCCCGGTATGTCAGCATTTTCCTCCATGCCACTTTTGATGAGATGCTTGGGTAGGAACGAGCGCCGCACGCGAGCTGTTGGCAGCGAATTGGAGAATGCGATAATGCAACTGAGTCAAGCTCGTTTCGAGAGTCTGACCAAGTTTGCTGATAAAGACGCTGTAAACCGATCATCAAGTGTTCAGCTCACGATGATGCAGCCTTTTTTCTTTTCGGGAAGTTGTTTTCAGTGATGTGGTGTCTTTTCTATATAAGGATACTGACACTGAAATGTTGTGATCATTGACACACTATTGAGCTCCGTATGCTGGCAACATGTGTAGAGCTCCCAAAGTGTGGACTCGGTTAGTGTATAGCAGAACCACTTACCTTGGTTTCAGTTCATGCACACCGTTCATGTTGGATGTTCAGATAAAATGTACTGTTCACTCACAAAACTCATCTTGGTTTACAGCAGGAAGGAATATGATCAGACAGGGCTGTCACGGGCGGGCTGTCAAGCGAAAACGAGCCAACTGTCCCGACGATTTTGAGTCGAGAACTCAACGCGTACTCTAAGGTTGTATTCAAGATAGATGCGATGATAAGCACCGAGTGCGAAAAACGTAATCTCTCAATTTTTTGAAATCGACCCTCAAACTGTGATTTAGCCTGAACGACAACTTGGATGCATGCGAATGGATTCCAGCCTTTCGGATTCCCATTTAGTGGAAGTGCTACTATCAGAAGGCGCATACACAAGTGCGTCGATTGCGACGCTACACTTCTCTTGGTTTTAGTTTCAGCAAGTGAACAGGTTGGCCTTCTTTGGTATCCATGCATGCGATTTTGGTTTGGCTTCTACCTTTTAACTCGTTTCTTTCGGCGTATTAAAGTCAAGATGAGAGAGTTTATTCTTAGGCTTTGCTTCAACAAGCACATTAGCTGTCGTGACGCTGTAAGGAAGCCTGGCTCTCCATCACCACGTCCACTATCTTGTTGAAGGCCTGGATCTTGTCAAAATTAGTTGCACCAGCAGCAGTACCTGGCGTAGGTTCACGGCAGCAAGACCAATATGACGTTAACCAGCAGAGTCTCTGCGCTCACGTTGAGTATAAAGTATCCAAACGTGGGAAGAAAAGCTCTCCCTGTATCACAGATGTGGGAATGTTGCTCTCTTGCTCAATATTTGAAACTCACACTGGTAATACTGTCTGAAGAAATCTCACCAACTATGGATACGAAGGGCTTCAGTGTAAGTTCACCATGCAGCATTTCGTCTATTAGGTTTCTATATAAAGTACTGATGTCCTAAGGGATCATTGCAAGCTCTCCTTCGTGAGCGTCACTGGCTCCGTTCTTGACTCCGTTGA
Source organism: Globisporangium mamillatum (assembly GCA_038050575.1). Lineage (NCBI taxonomy): Eukaryota > Oomycota > Peronosporomycetes > Pythiales > Pythiaceae > Globisporangium > Globisporangium mamillatum. The sequence goes on along the minus strand of JALBYZ010000836.1, from coordinate 10,150 downwards.
TCGTTTCGCAGCCTGCGAGAATAACTTCGCAAATGATCAGGATCAACGGCACGGTTTTGTCACTCACAAACTCGCAATGGGCGGTCCCCGCCGTGACCGCGCCAAGGTAGAGTCCAACCGAAGCGACAGCAAACATAAGTAGGCGAAATACGTGGTAACCAGGGCACTGTGACGTGATGTTGAGCTCAGTGAGCGCCATCGTACCAAAAATCGTCGTGGGGATCTCCAGCAGCAAGATGTAGAGCTCTTCGATCTTGAAGACAGTCGAGAGGATCCCAAAGTCTCTCCAGAGGTTGACGAAAATCCACGCCTTGCTTAGACGCGGTCGCGGGTTGTTGCCTCGCTGGGTGTACGCCATGTCCAAGTCCCTCCCACAGAAGGTCGAGCGCACGATGTTGAAGGACATGAGGAAGTCGCACACCGCGAGGATCACGGACCCCAGAAGCGCCTCTCCGCCTTTCAGCTCGAACTCGTTGCTGCCATTCTCAGCTTTGGTGATCTTGAGGTCGTAGACGTTGGAGACAACGATCAGTAGCTTCCAGATCTGCATGGACGCTGGAAAGTGTGGGTGCTGAAGCGATCGCAGGTCCCGATCGCAGCAGCTAGCAGTGAGACGGGGCAGCAGCATGAAGAAGATGCAGCCAATCCAGACGGTGGAGGTCGATTTCACGATGAAGTGCTTGTTGAACCACTCGGTTGTATCATCGGTGTTGGAAGGCTCGGCGACCTTGAAGAACGAGGCCACGATGGCGAAGCACGACACGAACTCGCAGAGCGTGACGACCCAGTCGATCACGCCTGGCAAGCTTTCAGAGTCCGACGGCATGGCAATGTCGTGCCTGTAGATGTAAAGATACGTGTGTTCTAGGCGGTCAATTGAAGAATGCCAAGGTTCGGCTCGATGAGATCGATCACGGTGGGGGAGTGAATGAACACCATGATCTGAAATGGACAACTCAGTACCATTTCTTTGCGACGATGTATGTTGGCAGTGAAAATCTTCCTTCCCTTCTGGACAGATCTTTATAAAAGTTTAGTGAATAGAAAGAAAAAAATTCCATTATCCGTCTCACTTCAAACGCGAAACAAAAGGTTGGTGCTGCATCTCAAGCACTGTCGAGGTTTGTTTCTTCAGTCCCTGTCTTCAGCTGCATTCGACAGACTTTAGCGAACTCAAGATAAGGCACGGATGCTCTTAGCATAACCAGCATTACCTACTTTGCTGGCTACCGATGTTGGCAGCTGCGTCCCGATGGTTCAACATTTATAACTCACATAGAGCATGACAGCAAAGTCAGAGGACAGTCCGACCGTCAAGGCACTGGCCGCGCTGTCCTCTATCTTTGCTGTGCCGCATGTCTTTAGGATGTGAATAGATGAAGGAGTACATGTATACCGTCCTCTGAACCCAACTGGGCTCTAAGGTCCAGAATGAGAAACGGCTATTCAGCACCAAGTGCGTCCACCCGTTCATGTGACCTCTCAAGGTTCCAGCGAAACTTGTGCTCCGGCGTGGCGAATTGATTGTAGTTGTGTGAGCCAGACGACTATGCTATGGATGATCCAACACAACCTCACGGATGGCGAGGCTTGGCAAGCGGCGTCACAAATGCAAACTTCTCGATGTCAGGGCAGCTCTTGGCTTTTGCCAGCTCGAGCACACTTCCTACTGCAGTGCTTCTGCTACTATGACCTGTGTGTGTGTACTGTCGATGGGCACCTCGAAAGGAACAACCAAGGTAGCTCGAAAGAGGACTGCACTCACAGCTCGGGCGAATCAACTGCGCTTGTCCAGCAAGAATGTCAAGAGTCTTGCTGTAAATCGCTGAAGGACCATCAGATTTTATCAAATTAAGTCAGAAGGAGTGGATAGGAATGTATGCATTGGTCACAAGCAACCCACCACCGCCACGTGTGAACACGACAGGAAAGCCCATGGAGTCATCAAGCAAATACAAGATCAGCAGCGGCGTGTACGCGGCGATCCTCGCGCACATCGGCAGACGAGGCGTGTGTGTGCAGAGCAATGCGGTGCTGCAGAAGGGGCTGGTAGACGTCCAAGCGCGCCTCAGCGACGCGATGGACGCGATGCGTCGCCTGCAAGACGTCCAGCAAGCGATGATATGAAGCAAGAGCTTGCCTTCTCTGTCGAGGGCAACGCCGAGACCACGTCGCTACGCAGAGCGTCGAGTCTGATGGGATTGGTTGAAAGTACTGCATTGCTGTATGAGCGTCTTTCGGGTGCGCTCGCAAGCCTCTGCGAGTCTGTGCAAATGGTGCGTTTGAATAGGCTTCCTTTGTAGCTATTGAATATGGCAAACCGTGCGTTATAAATTCATATCGCTCTTTGTTATTGAGTAGAAGCATGAAGAGGCATATCTACCGTCAGAACCAAGCAACAATGGGGGTCCGCTCGCGGTAAAGCAAGAAGACAATGCGCCATCATCTCCTGTGCAACTCGTTGTTGGGGACTTGGGAGTGGATCCAGACCAGCAACCCGTGGCTGGGCAGTGCGCGACTGCCTTGCCGTCACCGCCAGCTTTCTCCGACCCCTTGAAAGGAGGGTACTCCCACGACGAGACTACTTATACCTTTGCTAGCGATAGCGCTTCGAACGAGTCTGAGTATTCTACCAAAATGGAAGTGAAGCAGAGGCAACCAGCAGAGATGAGTGGAAACCAGAGAGTTCTGAACACCGTCCGGTCGGCTTGGCGAGATTCGAGGGTATGACACACAAATACTCCATTCAAGCTGGAGAGCTGGTTACACCTCTACACCTCAACAAAAAGAAAGTTCCCGGGAAGGTCTTCGCCATTATCACTTCGATTTCGTCAGCTCTCAAAGATTTGCTGACGGTGGCTGCTGAAGGCGAGGAGCTACCGATTCAAGCGCATGAACTACTCGCAGAGTTCGAGTGGTGTCTGGACCTTGCGGTCGAGAAAGTAGCAATTTGCTACGAGAAATCCTACGGAAAGCCGTGCTCGAAACTTCACCTGGTCATCGCAGACGTGCATCGAGCATTCCCGAGCGTCATGCTGAGGTTTGTTGGCGCCTTTGTGAAGCTTCAAGAACTCGAAGTCATGGTGTCTGAAAGACCACAGAAGATTTTAGGAGCCAACAAGTCGAGATTGCTAACAGTCTGTGATTGCAGTTGTTGGTGGCGTCTGCCACGCGATTCCGCAATTGAAAGTGTCGTTCTTCAGGTACGAAGATCCGATCGGTTGTTGAATTCGCTCTTGGTGTGCATGCCTACTACTGCTCGTGTTTACTTGTGTGTCTGCTGCCGAGTGTAGAACCAATGCTCGGCTTCTAAACATTTGTTGTGGATGGAACGCGCTGTCTGACTCGAAAGAGCCTAGCAGAATCTCTTGGACGATCTGTTGCTGCCGCGAGAAAGTGCTTGGAAGTGGCTCAGGCTTTAGAGAAAGCACCGTCCAGTCAGCGATTTGGCATGAACACTAGTCGTCTCAACACCGCGTTCAAGCGCTGGCTAGTACCAGAGAAGATCACGGAGAACGAGGACAGCATCAGGTTGTTGGGGAATGCGGTCGAGATTGCTGTGAGGTTTGCTTGTGAGCGACGAATCCCGGATTTGGCGCTTGACAATTGTAAAAGACTTGACAAGTGCCTCTTGTTTGGGAGGGAGCTGTTCAAAGACGCAAAGGTGTGTCTAGCAGAGTGAGTGGCTCTGAATGCATGCGTTGGTGGTGTGTAAGGCTTGACAAATCCCTAAACTGACAAACTTTGGTTATGATATGATGTGTGTTGCAAAGGCCACATGCCAAGTTGCAGAGGTTTATCGAGAGTGAGAAAAAGGTCGTCCAACCAACCTTGAAGGTTGTATTGCCGTCTATGAAACAGCTTCCAAAATCCATCGCGAGCGAGAAGCAGCCAGAACAACAGACGTCAATGACTGTACAACCAGCGTCGAAAAAGAAACTGGAGAGCATTCAAGCACGACTTGCGGCGACTATCCACGAACTGAAAGCGAAGAAGAATCGAAGCATTTCGCTCAGCCACTTCGATACAGTGCTACAACTTCTCAGCGATGCCTTGGTGTTTTCCCACCCAAGCTGGAATCCAAAATTGGATCTCAACGTGGCGCGGTGCGCAGACGATCTGGAATTCTTCGTACACGATATTTCGCTCGATGGAGTCATCAGGCAGCGTGGAGACCGACCGGGTTCTATCAAAAAGAGTCTACTACGACCGTCGTCTAGAGCCCAGTTAAGCGAAACACGGTTGACGCGGAGTGGCAATGAAAGTGTGGAAACCAACAAGAGACTGCGGTCGTCAGAGGATCGTGTTGAAGATTTAATGAGCCGTGGAGTCACCTGTAGCTTGAGCACTCCGCAACCAGCTGAGCTTTAGCGAACAGGAGCTCACCCAGAGAACTCCAGTGAGACGTTCATGCTCGAAGAGGAGTTGGTAGTGTTTGCGATCCTCATCGTCTCCGAAGTCATGCTCGCGGTCTGCGAGCTCTTGAACCCGACAATCACACTCAATCATCTCGAGATTGTCGAATCGCGGATGGTGATCGTTCCAGCGGCGTACGCGAATCTGTAGGCTGAGAAGTGCAAGCAAAGGATTTTGTTATTAGCGACGGTGAGGTTGTAAGCTCTTGCGGTAAAGTCATCTAACGAACGCGATTCGACGTCTGGGGGCACAGGCAAAGCTGTAAGTCTCTGTAGCTTAGCCTACAAGCAAGCCTTCCTACAGAATAGACTGCCTTCAACAATGTCCTGTTTATGAAACAACAAACTGCGCCTTCCTTTAAAAAGCAAAGCTTGTAGGCCACAACCTGCAAATCTTCCACATATTTATAACAGAAATTTTTTGTCAATTTTGCGCCAAGTTTCCAAATTGCACCTGCCAATAACCAGTGAAACAAGCAACCATGACGGACGAATCACAAGACGAGAGTGACAACACCGTGTACGTGGCGCTGCTCGCTGCGCTCGAGTACGATGTCCTGCACGCGCACTGTGACGCGTTCCTGCGCGGGAAGCTAGCGCAGACGCTGCAGAGCGTAGAGGACGCGGCAGTGGCGCTCCAGCGACTGCGGGACGTGACGTTCGCGGCGCAGAAGCTCCAGGCGCAGGACGGTGAGGAGCCGCTGCACGTGCAGCTCAAAGCTCTGTGTAAGCTGCGGCGGAAGGTCGCGCGTGCGTTCAGGCGAGTGAACGGGGTGCTTGAAGCTGTAGGGGGAGTAAGTGGTCATGCGGCCAGTGTCGATACGGTCGGAGATGTTCGTGAGCAGGCAGCTGACGAGCCACGCGTGCTGGTACGTACGGTATTATCGTTGTTGTACGGAGAGATTGTAAGCCGGTTGGCTTCGCATTGAGTAGCTTATGGTATTGTGTGTTTTTCAGGTCAAGGCCGAGCAAGCGGGGTTCAATTTTGGAATGGGTGATGATGACGGCACAACAGAAGCAGCAGCAGTACAAGCTCAGTTGCCCCAGCACGCAGCACAGGTGGAGGGCACAAGGAGGCAGAATAGCTCCTCGCTCCCAAGTTGCAGCGCTGTCAGTGCAGACTTTGTGCAGAAACTCGGGAGGTTGTCAGGTGCGGAAGAGCGTGTTGAGATACCGCAAGTCGCACCTCGCACTCAGTCGCCTGCTATGAAGGAAACACCAGCGCCTGTCGAAGATCCGACTCAGGTGACGACTTTCTCGCACACAGCCAGTCAAGGTGGCGATATCAAGCAGACCCAGAGAGACAAAAAGAGACGGCGAGAGAGCGACTCTATGATCAACGAAGAGGTTCGTGATGCGATGCACACTTTAGAGACAAGACCTGACACCTGGGAGCTCTACGAGGCACTGTGGAAACTGAGTGAGCATGCGCCAGATCGTGAGTTTGTGACGCTGGTTCACAACGAGATCTGCCTTCCAGGTGACTTTCAGGACCGAGATCTCGCGAGCCAGGTCGCTGCGGTTCGCGCACTAGCTGAGGGGATCAAGGCGCTGTCGAGTGCTCCGATGTGCAAGTACGAATCCGAGATCACTCCGAAACAGCGGCTGATGGTCGCCGCTGTGATCGCCGAGGCTGTGCATTTCTTCACGACCTTTGTGGTAAAGCAATCGGCCAGTGGCGAGCCACCCGTGGATGCAAGTGAGCTATTCGCGATGCTGGAGTGTATGAGTTCCACGATGAGGGTGTTCAAGGACTCGAAAGCGACATTGGCAAGGTATGAAGCAAACGTACTTGTCATAAAACCAGGTCCAGTGACTAAAATTCCTCGTAACCCTGTGCAAATCAAATCGTGTGCTCTAGACTGCGGCAAAGCGAGCGCGACTTAGCTGGTTACGTTCAAGCCATCCGTGAAAACGAGTTTCAGGAGTGGGATCTAAAGAGAAAGCAGACGATGAACAAGCGCAGGCAGTTCGAGAACATCCGAACGACGCTGGAGAGCTGGATACAGAGCGAGAAATGCCGCGGGTCGGCACTTGACCGGCTCATGGATCAGTTTGAGCGCTTGCTCACGAATTCGCTTGGGTTATGGGACGTTACGAAGGACGATGTCATTCGAGCGTGCGTGGAGCAAATGGCGACTGTGGCATCGGTCGTCGACGGGTCAATTGAGAAGCAGGCAACGAGAGCAAGCAAGCTGAGCACATTCTGCAACATCCTGAGCAACGAAGTGCCGCCAACAACGAGAGCCACCAGGGCAATGAATTATCAAATGCGTCGAGATGATGCATCCTCTTGAAGATAGCATAGCGCTGACAAGAAACTGAGATGTCGTCAGCTCCTGAACCTGACCGACGCTGCATGCATTCGACTTGTTGCACCACTTGCAGTTTCCTGTCTGGAGAGAAGCTTGGTCAACTGGAAGACTTTACAGACCTGTTAGAAGCGCAATACATGTTCGAGCGGCTCGTGCTGATGGACAACTACTACAGATATAGATTCGCCCCTGTCCGCATGCTGCTTATTTTGATTGCGACACATCTGCTCACTGTGCCAACCATGGCACAGTTCCAGTAGGTGGTTCCCTATCCATCATCTTGTGAAGAAGGAAGTGCAGAGAAAAATGAGCTGAAAGCTGATGGAAGCACTTTGCTGTGTTCAAACTTGAAGCGATAACTCTTCGATAAAGCTTCATGGCCGATCCGCAAATTCCAAGAACGCGTACTAGTTATCCACCGTTGGTGTCGCCAATCAGCTCAAGAGCTGAGGCAAGATATATAGCTACTCGCCTAGAATACTTTCAGCGCATGATATGATACTGAAGATGCGATCTGGAGGAAGTTGCAAATGCGACCTCAAAAAAACAAGGAAGGTGGCGCAGATCGGTCTACAAAAAGACCAACCAGCGAGTCAACTTTGGAGTTACTGCGAAGTCTGAAGAACCATGACTCGAACGAAACTTTCTCGTACAAAGTAATATAGCTACGTTGTCTCTTGGTCGACAGAGACAGCACTTCGTCGCCTTCAATAATGCCTTTCACAGCCACGCCAACCGCATTCTTCACAATCTACATGTGCTCCGAACGCATCAGCTCCCCCTGTGCAACTGGGCTCTCGCTGATTTTCGTGAACATGCTCCTGAGAAGCAAGAGATCGCCCCCGCGACTCGGTTTCTCACTTGTAACCATGACATTTTTCGACTTTCTCGATGGCACAAACACCCATGTTCAAGAGCGGCAGCCACGATCGAAAGACAGAGTTTTGGGTCGGCAATGTTATAGACCTCTTATGCCGAACGGTCCGGTAGAAGCTCTGATGCAACCACCACGAACAGCTCATGTACTCTTTGGTTCGTTGTTATCTGACCAACTGAACCGGAAGTTGAAGTTGGCACCTGCAAATGAGTGTGTGTTACCAGTGGATTATTTGTCACTGTCAGGATGACAGACAAACACACACTGGTTCTGAACACGGAGGTTCTTACCGTAGTGGTAGAGCTCGAACTGAAGCAAGAAGACAACCCAGAGAACAAGCTTGCTCTGCACCAGCTCGAATTGATTCTCGAGCACGAACGAGAGCTGGTAGAGTGGCAGGAAGCGAGATTTCCACCAGTACATCGCATTCAAAAGCGCGAAGGGAAGCAGCTCCAGCCCCGCGTGCAGCACCGCGCTTGCCAGAAATGACCAGTGAGCGTCTCCGTCGTGATGGTGCGGGTAGTAAACGTCGCTCGGTAGTTGGGAGCGCGCTGAAGAGTAGATGACGTAGACGAACAGCGCGATGCACTCGACGTACTCGACAAGCACGAGGTATTCGATGTGGAACAGGCTCTGCAGGATCTCGAAGAGCAGTCGTGTGCTGCGCTGGTCCTTTGTGCTGAGCGACCGGAACGCCTGGATGTACATGAGCACGCCAGCCGCGCCAGAGAACGAGTCCATGAGCGTTCCTCGTCGCGCACCTTCTCTCGACGAAGGACGGTGGCCTCCGGGAGAGCTGGTGCGTCGAGCATTGGACGCTACGCCGAGTGGAACGGCTCGCGCGGCACTCTGTAGTACCGATTCCCTTCGCTCACGACCGCCGCGGCTAAACACCTTGGCCGTTTTCAGGGACTCGAGCAGCTTGGCGTGTTCTAGTGAGACTTTGTGCTTGAGGCGCGCGCGCAGATGGATCTCCTTCGCCTCTCTGCGGCTGATCTTGTAGGATTTTTTGCAAATGTGGATCGCGATCATCAGGAAGTCGAGGTTGCTGACGTCCGGGTTCCGTTTCCAGTGCTCCTCGAAAAGCTGCTTCATCGCGAGGGCTCGAGTCCGGGCAGCGTAGATCTCCCACAGAGACTGTCCATAGTCTATGGCAGTGATCAGGAGGATGGTGTGGATCGAGTTGGTGTTCTGCATGCACGTCATCAAGTACAGCGTGTTGAAGACCTCGACCAAGAACACCACGTACTCCGGTAGGTAGTCTTCGAGGTGCGAAAGCGATTTCGCTGTCATGTTCTTCGCCATGAGCTTTATCATCTGCAATACGATGATCAGCAGAGACTAGTATTTCGAACCGGACGCACCAAATGCGGCATTGTACACTGGGTACGATCAGCAGTAGTCCGAAGCTGAAACTTATTCGAAAGAACCGCTGGAACTGAGTCCGCTATGCTAGATCCATGGTGCTAGGACGAATACGAAGAACGACAAGGATTGTAGTGCAGCTGATGGCAACGCCCGGCACTCCGCCGAGCGCAGACAAGAACGGCACGGGGAACCAAACGAATCTGCCGATGAGCACTGCCAGCGTGACGTAGATGTTGGTTGTGATGAAGCTGATCAACAGACACTTCTTGGTCATGAACGGCAACTCGGGAATGATCACCTCCACCTGGGGTCGTCGCCATGACCATGATGAAGAACGTGACCCAGTTTCGGATCCAGAACTCCCAGTTCGCAAACGATCCTGCGTTGGGGGACTGAAGAGAAATGAGCTCCACGAGGATGGCTGTAAACAGGGTTGGCAGTGGTGTCGCCATTTAGAAAAGCAGCATGCGAGGGACCAAGGTATTTCTGTAGTAGTTGTCCATCGCTATGAGCCGCTCGATCGAGTACTTGCCCTGGTAACTGATCTGCTAGCTCTCCCACGCTGTCTACGTCGGGGTCAAGAGCTCCTTAACCGAATTCGTGAGCCTGCGACAGCAGTCCTGAGTATATTCGACACTCGTCTCTACTTCAGCTTCGCCTTCGGCAGCATCGGCGCCTGGGATCGATGTAGGCACAATTTGGAAAGTTGGTCCGATTCTCATCGTCTCGCTGATGAGAGAGATGATGGAAGGAGAGCAAAGTGAGCAGGAGCAAACGAGTAGGAGTGCGTTGAGGTTAGCAGAGTTCGCCTGTCTTGGCAAAGGCGCTGGTGCATTTATAGATGAAAGAGGCTTTCTCTCGCTCAGAAAAAGATCAGATGGATGTCCAAATTTGACCTCCGTTTCTTTCAGAACAGCAACAACTTTGCCCTTTGGTTTTGCTGATCTGACATGGGTACTCATCGCTGTTCGAACACTGAGTAATTGATACAGGCGTCCTTCAAAATACCGGTCACTGCGAAAAATAATTTCCTCAAAAAAGCGATCGATTTTATGCATAACCATTTTTGTATGGCAGAGAGACCATTTCGATAACAAAGCCAACATGACACCGACGCGTGTGAGACGGACGCTCGAGCAGAAGCGCCTACTGCGCGCGCACCACGCTGCCCACTC
>JALBYZ010000835.1:0-14830 GCA_038050575.1 Globisporangium mamillatum | reverse complement strand
CGTCTTCGTGCGCAGCCACTCCTCTGAGTCAACGGCGTCGTCGATACGACATTCCGGGATCGACTTTAGCCTCAGCCAGGTCACGGTCTGAGCAGCGGGTTCGTCGTTTTCGATGTTTTGTGTTGTTGTTCTTGATCCCCGGTTGCACTTGCATGGGTTCCTCGAGGATCGAGTTTTTTGGATGAAGTTTGTATGGCGTAGCGTTTTAAAAGGAATGATAGCTCATAGTGAATTGTCCATGAATGAGTGGGATATTCTACCATGCTTGCTTGTTCTTGTGTGGGCATTCCGGCACAGCTGCAATGCTGAACGAAGGGTGCTGTCAAGTCATCTCAAGGTTCTCCAGTTTCTACACGAGTACGAAAGGTTAATACAGAGGCGAGGCGAGTACAATACGAGCACTGACGTCTACCGCGATCCATCTGGTCCGTGATCCAGGGTCAGATTGAAGTCGTCACATTCTTCCACTGTTACCGCTCACGCGGCATCCTACATTGGAGATCCATGGATCGCTCGTTGATCCTCGAGTTCGTCAATGTTTTTCGTGCGAGTCGAAGCGAGAGCATCACACACGGTGCGTTTTCACAAGCAGCTTCCTGCGGGGACCTAAGAGTTCTAAACTGGCTGTATGAGTGCGACCCTGAGCTGATGAATCGCAGCCCCAGCGAGCAGAGACAGCAGAGCAGAATCACCACGCGCCGTTCGCTGGGCCGACGCATGAGGAGCGAGCTGAGCCAGCATGCAGACGCACTGGCCCATTCACTCGATCAAACTATAAGTACGCATTTCTGCACCAAAGAGAAGAAGGTGGAACTTAACGAAAACATTTATGTGACTGCTTAATAAAACAGTAATAAAACAGCGACTGTTAAAACTGAAAAAGAAAATACATTAAGTTCTCTTTTCAATGTTTCTAATCCGCACTTATGCCCTCACTCATCCCGGAAAATGGCGTCGAGCAGCTTGCAGGTGCAACTGGAGCAAGCCCACGAAGAGCGCGTGAGTGCGCTGCTGCCTGCACTTCACAGCGCCGCGCTAGCATGCAGCCGCCGCTGCGTCGACCACACCAACCGCGCTGCCCTCCCGGACGCCGTCGTGCTGCTGGTAAGCGGCTTTCTCGACTTTGCGCGGCCGCAGTTCTGGAGCATTCCGCGCGCTTGCGGTCGTCATGAAGGCGCACTGGGCGATCTGCGGCTTCTGCAGCGGCTAGTGGCGCGCGAATCCAGAGACCTGGACATCCTCTACCGAGCGCATCTCTTCAACCAGGCGCTCGTGAATGCCGTGGAGAATCGCAGTCTGGATGTCGTCCAGTGGCTCTGCACAACGTACCTGCCGACTGGCGCTGCGACTGCTGCCATGGAGAAAGCTTCGGAGAAGGGCGAACTAGAGATCATGAAGTGGCTAGGAGAGCATACGGACGCGAGCATCGTCTGGAACCCTCGGTTTATGGACGCTGCTGCCGGGAATGGTCATCTTCATCTTCTCCGGTGGCTCGAGCGCCACCCGAAGAACGCTGGCTGCACGCGCAATGCGATGAATCGCGCTGTCGAGCAGGGACACTTGGAGGTGGTCAAGTGGCTTCATGAGCACTATCCAGACGTCAGGTCGTACAATGCGCTCCCGCTGGCAGCTCGATCTGGTCACTTGGAGGTTGCCAAGTTCCTGCATGAGCACGGCCATAACCTGCCCAGGGAGCTGGACTGCGCAGTGGAGAGCGGCAAGTTGGAAATGATCCAATGGTTCTACCACGACTTGCAGATCACGAATTGCTCCACTGCCGGGATGGACTTTGCAGCGCGCAGTGGGAACCTGGAGGTACTCAAGTGGTTGCACCTGCGCAGTTGGCACGGCTGCTCCGAGTTCGCGATGAACTGGGCGGTGGTCAACGGCCACCTGGACGTGGCGCAGTGGCTCCACGAGAACCGCATCGAAGGCTGCTCCGACTTTGTGGTGAGTCTCGTCGCCCAGGAAGGTCACTTGGATGGGATCCAGTGGCTCTACGAGCACCGTCAGGAGTGCATATCGAGCGACGTGAGCAACACGATCCAGTGCGCGGCTGCAAAAGGGCACTTGCACGTGATGGAGTGGGTCTGTGAGCGCTTTGAAGGCTGGAGCTTCCACAGTTCAATGGATCTAGCTGCTGAGAATGGCCACCTCGAGGTTTTGAAGTGGCTCCACGAGCGTGGTGCGCGTTGCTCCGCCGCTGCCATGGACCTCGCTGCGTGCAACAACCATCTTGAGGTCGTGAAATGGCTCCACGCGAATCGCCTGGAAGGCTGCACGGTCAGGGCGATGGATAGAGCTGCGCGCGCAGGGCATATTGAGATAGTGAAGTGGCTGCACGTGAACCGCTCGGAAGGCTGCACCACTGCGGCAATGGACACTGCGGGCTCGTGCGAGATGCTCCGCTGGCTGCACGAGAACCGGTCTGAGGGCTGCACGACTGCTGCGATGGAGAACGCGGTGAAGAACGGTGACTTTGATGCTGTGCTCTTCTTGCACGCAAACCGTCAGGAAGGCTGCTCGACAGAGACTGTTGAGGCGATCGCACAGTCGAAGACCGAGAATGTGGCGTTGCTGCAGTGGCTGTACGAGAACTACCGCGAGATGCTGGACCTGGACGTGCTGCGCACAGAGTTGGCGCTGTCGTACCACCCCGTGCGGTATGAGACCCAGGCGGTTCTTGACAGACTTCGACAGACTACTGGATAGCGTGGGAGCTCTTCGTTAACAGCGAGCGTGTTTGTTAGCACTTCTGCTACTTGGGAGACCAGAGGGCTTCGGTTTCTGCGGGTAAGTTTAATTTGGTTGCTCCGGACACGTTGTCAGCAAGATTGCAAGATTGCAAGATTGCAGCCGAATGCAGAGCTCAGAACATGTCAACATGCTGCCAGGAATAGGCGAATTGCGTGGCAACCACTTCATTTTACCACACACGAAGATGCTCGAGTGACTATAGTTCGTGGGCAGCACGCACGACGAACGAGAAAGATCACCAAGAGCGAGCGAGCAGGTCAAGAATACTTCGCAGTTTGTTCGCCCCTCCACTATGCTGAAAATAGGCAGCAAGGTGTATTAAGGCAGACATCAATCAGGGGCAGCAACCACCATCAGCGAAGCAGCTGCGGCATTGCCCATAACTGATCCGCACGGGCAGCATCTTTGACCACGTGAGCGAAGAGTATTTGCGCACACTACGAACTTTATTTCAAGTCTGCGACCTGAACGAAGACGGCATAGTCACGCCAGGGGAGCTCGACATGGTGCTACAGCTTATTGGATCCCCCGAGAGAGAGATTCGACGGTTTATTGCAAGACGATTCCCGACCACAGACACTGCGGACTTTAAGTTCGAGACGATTGCGAAGATCGGCATGACGTTCGAGCAGGTGCTCAAGGAATGCCGAGACTATATCCTGACATGCGTAGCACACACGCAGCTACCGCCCCACACATTCCTTGTGCGCTGCAAACCGTTGAAGCTCGGGTTCAGAAAGTGCGACAGCGATGAAACCGAGTACATTACGAAGAAAGAGCTCGAGGTCGCGCTTCAGAACATTGAGTTCATACTCACAGACGAGCATGATATCCAAGATGCTCTCCTGGCGAGGTATTGGTGCTAATAAACAAGCAACCACCACCTCACTCGTGCACGCGCTGTGGTTGACTTTGCGAGACTTATGAGGGACAACCTTGATAACATATAGAAACCATTTCCCTTACGTTATCTACACAGAGAACTTTCACACGAATTTAAATTTTCACAACATAAAACTACATAAAAAGAAAGAAATAGATTGAACTGTTCAAGTTTTTAAAGACTGGTACTCACAGGTAGCTCGAAGTGCTCGACGCTAACTAATGGAAGATCAAACTGCTGCATTGGATGTTTTGTGTATATTGTATTTAGATTATAGTGTGCGCCATTGAACGACTGACGCCCGAGCCCACTCGAGGCGCGCCATCTGGTGCGTCTTCGTAAGCACGGGGCTGCTCTTGCGCTTGACGTAATGCAGCGTATGTTCACGAGCAAGCAGTCGACGAACCGAGATAGCAGAAACCGTGAGGTCAAGCGCTCGGGCCAACTGAGACGAGCTATACTGGCCAGTTTGCGCTGCTCTGACGATGCGCCGAACGGTTGTTGCGGGCAAGCTGGTGCGTCTTCCTGATTGCCGTGCGGTGTTGTAGCTGTAACCGGGCACGTCAATGCTCGCGTTACGCGGCACAACACTCAGAGTGAGGAAGCGTGTGTGAACACCTTCTCTCAAGGACTCGTGCGTTGTATGTGTTGCATGCGTATTGCAGTGCAACTCGACACGTGGATTGGGTCCCATGCGCGCAATCTGAAGAATCTTAGGCCTAAGTCTTTAAAGACAAAAGTCGAGCTGTTTATTTGTATGTGGAAGTCCCCCCTTGTGGGGTTACCTGATGTAACTATAAACGCATACAAATCTGAAGTAGTTTGCAGAGCCAGTGTGTAACGGACGGCTCTGAAACACCCTTTGTAAATTATCCATCTGATTGGATTAAATGGTTGTTGTTTGTTTGTTTCTATCCAATCAGGGAAGCCGTCTGTGACTGGCTTCTAGTGGCTGCACCGATAGAGTGCACCTAAGCGCGGCGAACCTTTGGTTCGGCCTTAAAGCAATTGCGCGTACTTACGTACCGCAGATATGGTTAAGTTGCAGCGGCACAACTTAACGTGCAACGCCCCGTTACACCACCCCCGACTTAAGGTTGGAGTCACGCCACTTGGCTGAGCGGTGGCGGAAAGTGATTGGGTCTCGCGTTGAGCGCTGAGACTTTGTGGTTCAGTTGAGAACACACAGGAAAGTGCGCAGCGTTTGCGCGTGCGTTGATTTCGCTGAGTGCGATCACTGCAACCACTTGTGTGAGCTGCACGTGACGATGCCGACGAACAAGGAGGTCCGCGACAAGCTTGTACGACAGAAGGGAGAGGTCGTGGGTGACTCTATCATGGAGTCTCTGCGCAAGCGCGACCGCAGTGAGCGATAGTGTGTCTGCTCTGGAAGAGAAATGCGCTTCTACCACAGGTGGCAAGCTGCAGTTCGGAGATCTCCCCGCTATCCAGCCAATGTGCGGCGGAAAAGAAGAGGGAGAGATCGACGAGCTCGCTACTGACTACGATGAGCACTCGGTCGACGATGACGAGAGCATCACGGTGAAGCGTGGCTCGCTTGATGAATGAGACGAGTACATCGCCATGAAGGGCGGGCGTGCAAGCCCTGTCCTAAATGAGCTGGAAAGATACCGCTCTATCGACGTCACGAGCTATCGGGCTGACGATGAAAGTGGTGACGTTTTGAAGACGGCCAATGGGAAGAAGCGCAAGCAAGAGGTCCTCGTCGCGAATGAATAGACCGGTGCGCGCGAGATCGCTCATAATGAGCCGATGTATTCGCTGCCACTGATGCCGTCGCCAAAGCAATGACCGGCAGGCAAGAGCGAGGTAAACCTGCTCGCACGTGCGAGGGTTCTCGTTGAGGACTTTGACGGTCAGTTCACGACTTGACGCGACAAGCGTCTGAAGGATGATCACGGGAAACTGCGCGTTCACCTTATCACAGTGGTTCTCTTTGAAAGAGAGACCGAAGAGCAATACGAAGCCGACTTGGTGTTGAGCTTGACGAAGACGATGAGAGATGGCAGCGTACGCACGCTTGCCGTTAAGCCCGAAGGCCAAAGAAACCAGCGCGTGCAGTGCGCGGTTAATCGCATGAGAGAGATATGCGCGAAGCGCGGTATCGAAGCTCCTATATGCATGGGCAACAGCCGCATTGCTGCTAAGCTTGCTACCATCGGCGCGAGTCGTTTTCCGCAAGTTGCGCAGCAACAACATCGGAAACATCCTCCGTTTGGCGCTCAGCAGGCTCCCACGAGCTCTTCTCAAGTGAGTAGCTACACCACTTCGCCAAATAGCGGATACGCTTACCCTGCTATCTCTTGCGAAGGAGACGCTCAACATGGCAGTGGTACTCACCGTTACTATCCGCCACCGGCAGTGGTGGCGGGCGCATCCGCTTATGCGTCTGCTCCATCGAGCGACGCGATGTTATCGATGGTTCTTGCGAACGCATCTTCGGTTGGAACGCTTCAGCAGCAGCTCGCAACTTTGCGCTCGCAGGTGATGGAAGATAATGCGCTCCTGCACTTGCGCGCGAAGCGGTCGGGGACGACTGTAAAGGCGCTCCAGCCTCAAACGGTTGCTGAGCATGACTGCGGGAGGAGCTTCCACGCGAAGTATACTCCACGGGTGAAGACCCTGTGGACGAAGCATAACGCACTTGCGCACCATGTGGCAAGCGCGGAGGGTGATCTCGCTCTGCCAGGCTGGGATGAGAACCATCAGTAAGCTCATGGTAGCGCATGAGCAAACCCACGTAGAACGCGGAGTGCGTCCGCATCTTTGTCGGGAGATCGAGCTTATAGTTCAGATCCCCAATTTTTTTCACAACAGTAAAATGCCCGGCGTAGCGTGGCAGTAGTTTGCTACCGCTCGGAAGCGTAGTCATTAGGTCATTAGGAAGATTCTTAATGCTCGATAGCACTTTATCAGCAACACTGAACTGTTCCTTGTTTTTCCTACGTGACACATCGGCGTAGTACTTTTGTTTGTCTTGCGCTGCAGCAAGTTGGTCGCGTACGCGTCTCAATAGCGCTGCGCGCTTATCTATGAAGAGCCTCGCTGCAGCAATGGCCATCTCGTTCTTTTGTGTACTTCTTGCAGTAGCTGCTGAGAGCAATGCATTTTGCTTCTCAAAGTCACTCCGTTCAGTAAGAGGCTCTGTTATTTTCAAACAAGAGATTTTCTGATCTACCATTTTCTCTTTCTTAAAACAGACACGAGTACCGTTATGTTGTACTGTGTTTTTTTTCTTAGAAGACATACAAGTACCGTGAGTAGGCACCGTAGCTGGCCGTCTAATTACACTGGTACAGTGTACCGCGTTTGCGACTGGTGACCAACCAGTGCTGGCTCGGTCGCTCACGGGTTTCACGTCGGCAGACGGAAGCGCTGCATTTTCTTTTTTGAAGGGCAGTCTCCTATCGTCAGATGAAGTACGAGCGCGTACGGGCGGGTGTGCAGCGCGAGACACATTTCCCTCGCCGCGAGCAGATGACACCTCGCCGCAAGACAGAGGTGCGAGCTCCTCGTCACTAGAGAGCTCGTTCCTGTCGTGAGGCGGAAATAGAGCGGCAGCGCGCGCGGCGGACGCCGCGTGGCGGGCGTAGTGTGCTGATCGTGCACTTGCACACAAGCGAACAGCCTCTCACGAGACGGAGGCTCATGTTCCTCGTGATTAGCATGTTGTTTCGCGTCGTCAGACGGAAGTGATAGGGAGGCGCGTGCGTCGAGCGCAACGAAATGTCCTCCCACCGCAGAACGATGGACACCCTCAAACAGAGTGGTTGGGGCACGTAGGTGACGGAGCGCGTTAAAACAGAACGGCGTCACGCCCGTTGAGCTGTGCGCGCTATTGTTAATCGCAAACCCCGCAAATGGAAACCATTGGCCCCAGTCGCGAGGATTTCCGACAGCGATCCTGCGAAGAATATCCTCAACGATGCGGTTTACGCGCTCTGTTTAACCTTCTGTCTCGGGATGACCGGCAGTACTCATAACCAGATCTGTACCAAGCAAACGAAAGAGCTCGCGCCAAAAGGCGGCGGTAAAGCGCGGATCTCGGTTGGACACAACCGACTCGGACAGCCCATGGTATCTGAATATATGTTCTAGAAATAGACTCGCAGTGGCTTGCGCAGTCACATGTTTGCGCGCTGGAGCAACATGGACCATCTTGCTCAGTCTGTCAACAAAGACGACCACACCGCTGTTTCTACCAGTCCTATGGGAAACCAAAAATAAAGTCCATGCTCACCGATTTCTAGCAGTCTTGCGGACTTGGGAGCGGATGTAATGGAGCCTTGCGCTTACCAGCAGCTTTGACGCGCTGACACTGCTCATATCCACGTACGTAGTTGGCTACCCGCTTGTACTGGCGTGGCCATCAGAACACGTTAGACACTTGCAAGAAGGTCTTCTCCCGTCCGAGATGACCACTCGCTGGCGTATCATGGAATTCGTGAAGGATCATCAGTCTGAGATCTTGATTGTGGGGCACGTACACACGTGAGTCGTCGAAGTTGGACACCTGGTGCCACAACAATCTGTCATGGTAGCTAAAGCGTTCGAGCTTCGCTGCAAGCGCTCCTTCGACGTGCCGTCGAAGTGAGCAACCAGCAAGCGACAACCATCGTCCTCTGGATAGAGAGACTGGATCTCATCCTTGAGCTTGGTTTAAACTCGACTGATGCTCACGTGCGTGAGCTTAAGAGTACTCTTCATGCATAGAGGCTCTGGGCTCGCCCGAACACTCTCTTCATAGTCTGGACGGCGCGACAGCGCGTCCGCAAGAATATTTTCTTTCCCCAGTTTGTACTCAACTCTGAAGTTGAACTCAGAGAAGAAAGCCAACCATCGCGCCATGCGCTGCGATAGGTGAGGAGAATTGATTGCAGTCCGCAAGGACGCATGATCCGTGTCCACGACGGAAGGAGTCGCACCCAGCAGGTGGACTCTGTATTTCAAGAGAGCGTACTTAATTAAAAGTAGCTCCTTGTCGTGCACTTTGATACGACACGACGCAGCCGCTGCCGTTCTTCTGCACCAGCGCGCTGCCGATGGCGAAGTCGCTCGCATCGCATACAACACTGAACGCTTTTTCACAGCCTGGCAATGCCAGGACGGGCGCAGTTGTGAGTGAGCTCTTCACGTCCTCAAACGCAACCATGCAATCTTTGGCCCAGCCCCATTCAACATCCTCTTTCAAGAGATGCGTAAGAGGACGGATACGAGATGCATAGTTGCGGCTGTACTTGCGCAAATAGTTCGTCAAGCCAAGCCGCTTGCGTAGGTCTTTCACGTTGCGCGGGATCAGCCATTCGGCGATCGCCTTGACCTTTTCTGGATCCGCACGGACACCATCCTTGCCAACGTAGTAGTCGAGAATTGGAATCTCTGGCGCGCCGAGGATGTACTTCTTCAAGTTGCAATAAAGACCGTTGTCCCTTAGGCATTGGAAGACTGCGTGTAGGCGCCTCTTGTGCACATCCACAGCGCTTTCATTCCCTTCGGCACGGCTGTGCACGAAGATATCATCGAAGTAGCTCGGAGCATACGCTCTGTGAGGGTGCAAGAGGCGTGTCACCAGGCGATTGAATGTCGCCGGTGCGTTCTTCAACCCTTGCGGCATCACAAGCCGCTCCTAGAGCATACCGCTCGGCGTGCTGACAGCCGTCAATGGGATGTCACTCTCGCGCGTTAAGATATGATAAAATCCATCCATCAGATCAAGCGCTGAGAACACTGTCGATCCGCCCATGGAGTCCAACAGGACATTTTTCCTGGGGTCGGTATTTTTGTTGGAATGGTGGCGGCGGTCAGCTTGTTATAAGCGCGAGCAATGCGCCAGCCACCAGTTGCTTTCCTGACACAGAATGTCGGCGACCTATGCGAAGACTTGCTCTCTCGTACGTGGCCTGCAAGGGCGCGCTTGGCGAAGAATCCGTCAATCGTGTTCACTTGCTCACGCGGTAATGGCCATTGCCTGGTGACACAGTACTTTGTCGCTGGCTCGAGATCAATCTCGTGACAAATGCCCCTGTCTACAGGGAGCACACTTGGCACCTTGTCGGGGAAGACATCTTTGAACTCCCATGTGACATCGAAGTACGGACTGCTCCACAGAGCGTCCCAGTCTTGAGCAGCATAACGCGCCTGCTTGTCTGTCTTCAACACACTCTCGTCTGCATTGGGCGAGGCGCTGAGTTTGCTACGCGTAAAAACAGTAGGGATAACGATCTCCTTGATCATTTCAAGCTGTAGCTTAGCAAGGGATAGATCGTAAAGCATCTTATCGAGAGAAAGGATCTCTTCGACAACTGAAGACAGCCCATGAAGCGCCGCAAAGTCAGCAAACGGAGGTTCTGTTGTTGCGTCTGCTTCTTGGCTGCGCTTTGCAGCGACACCAGCCGCGAGGTCAGTCGACATGCTGCCAGACGCGCGGAAAGTCTTGAATGCATCCAGATCGGGGGCAGTCGTGGGCGAGGGGATCCTTTCCTCAGCCACGGACGCCGTCACAACGATCTTTCTGTGGGCAGACGACTTCCGTTACTCTCGCCTGTTGAAAGCAACGCGCCTTTCAGCGGTTTCTGGGACATGTCCATCACCGCGCAGGTCGAACAAACCATTTGATGGGTGGCTAGATGCACACATGTCATCACTGGGGACAGTGCTCTCAGACAAATGTGAGCCACACATCTTGTTGGGATCCACGTCTGGATCGCCTGACTTCGTCTTGACTACTGGGCGGTCTTCCACAGTACAGGGATGCGCAGAGCTCCCTGCTCCAGCACTGGCTTCCATTCCGGCTGGGCGACTTGCCACAGCGTCGTATCTTCCTGCTGGGCTACCTGCCACAGCTCTTGCTTGCTGGGTGACCTGCCTCAGTAACCAATCGATTACATGCTGGGTTTGCCTCCTCAGCATTTTTTTGATGGCGTGCTGGGTTTGCTACCACACCACTCACTGGAATGCGTGTTCGACTCGCTGCCAGAATACTGTCTTGATTGTGCGCTGGGCCAACGGCCTCAGCATTCACTTGATGGCGCGCTAAGGATCTGACCGCAGTGCGTTGCGCTCCTCTTGGACTCTCTGCCCCTATAGATCTTGCGCGCGCTGGGCACACAGCCGCAGCACTGGTCTTCTTCGCTGGGCTCGCTGGCACAGCATTGCTTCTTGGGGCTAGAATTACTGCCACAACATTGCCACTGTCCACTGTGGTTACCGCGTGGAATGACTTCATCACATCTCGCTCGCCCTGTGGCGAGGAATTACCGATTGTGCGCGCGCGCCAATCGCTCAATGACTGGTTCTTCGCCAGCCATGGCATGCCGAGGATGAGATCGTACCTCGGTCCCATCTTGAGCACGACAAATGTTTCTTTGCAGACAAAGTCGCAACATTCGAAAGCGAGTTCAATGAGAACTCCTTCCGTGTGTACAGTCGAGCCATCGGCGAGACGTACTATCATATTCTCTCGCCTGCTATCACTGACAAGGCGCCTCCACGTCTGCGGGCTCCTTTCAAGCGCCGCTTTAGATACGAAATTCTCGGACGTACCGCAGTCCACGAGAAGATCCATCTTTCCCTCATAGCCCTTTACTAAGGCGCTAAACACCAACATCTTGAACGGAGGCTTTCCACCAAGTGCTCCAGGGACTAAGCTTCTCATATGCACGGCACTAATAGTCGGCAATATCGAAGCTCTATAGCCCACCACAGCTGAATGCCCGTGTCTACTGAGGTGTTCCGTTTCCCTTTCGCATCATGGCGGATCGGCCCGCTCGCTGAGCGTGGCTACCGCGCGACACTTGACGTCTGCTCGGCTGATGATCGGCGCGAGTTGGTGGTTGTCTTGGCGTGCGATACTTCGACCGATAGTGTCCGCGCTTTCCACAATTGAAGCGGGTCACTTCGGCACTGCCCAAATCCATAGGTGAAGGACCACCATGGAAGCGCGTGCCGCTCGCGACCACTCGATGGTTGCTCAGCCCTCCATGAGGACGAGCAGAGTTCCATTCAGGTCGTGAGATCATGAACGATTGTTGCTCAACGAACGCAATGCGGATAGCATCTTCCATCGTACTCGGCAAGCGCCGGTACAGAACCTGTCGAGCAGGACCAACATTGAGTCCGTTCAGAAACGCAGGCACTTTCGCAGACTCCGGCAACGGGTTGGTCATGGTATCCGCGCAAAGGCTTTGCGTCTACTGGGCATAGTGTTCCAGCGAGATCTTGCTTTGCTTCATAGCAAAGAAGCGGTCCTGAAGGAGCACTTCGTTGTTTGGAGGCTGAAACATAGCTCTCGCTTTCATGCGGAAAATATCCCACGTCTCAAAACCCTCGGCGCCGGTCAGAACCGTCGAATACGCCCATTCAGACGCGCGGTCACACAGGTTTGAGATCGCGAAGGACACCATCTGCTCGTTGTTGTCAACGAGCTGGGCCTTAGCGCATCGTTCCACTGCGAGCAGCCAGTGGATGAGCTTGCCGACCTGAGTACCGTCAAACTTAGGAACGTCAATCTTGACTGCTCGTAAACGAGCACTCGGGGTTCACTGCACGCAGTGCCACTCGTGCGATGGACAGTATATTTTTATAGTCGGCGATTTCCACGTTAAAGCAAAACATTCGCTCACCTTTGCTGTGCTTTTGTTTTACTACAAAAAGAACCGAGATCCTCATCTGTTCGCGTCACTCCTATCTGAGTATGACCCACATCATTTACACTTCTACTTGGTATTCGCCGGTCTCTCTCGGAAGAATTTGGTGAACAAATGTGGGCCCCAGGTCCACAAATCGCAGCGGATATCGTCACACTGCATACGATACTTTCGTTGTTCATCTATCAAAACAAATCGAGTATCTCTGTCTACTGTTTGATATACATGTTTAAATTATTTTTCTCAATCGTATGCAAGTATGCCGTATGGGAGGGTTTTTCAAAACTTTATTTTTCCTCTCGTTCAGAACACTGGTCCTACCAAACAGACTGCGCGTCTTGATAAAAGTCTAGCCAGTATCGATGCATACATATGAGCCCAGCGGTGGTAACTCGGGTTACCACTGTAACCTGGGTGTGCGTGGATTGTTGTAGCTTTGTCAATATTTCACAAGCAAAAATGGAAGTAGGTGCAAAATGACAGTCTCGCCAAGATCTACCTTTGCACCAAGTTGGACAGCGATCAGACGATAAAACATGAAGCCATGGTATTTACAATGTACATTATTCGATTTGTAATAGTGTTATACGCTGTCAAGGTAGTCATATCTGCGTGGTGGTGCTTTTAGAGAAGTATGGGAGAATCAATGGCTGGCTGTGGATTATTCTCGACTGTTTTTTTGGGCATCCTGGCCGTCTTGGTGGTGCTACGCCAGCGGCGAGTTTCTGCTTGCTGTCGCCAACTTGGTTGTCACTCGAGGTCTTCTTCGGCTGCGTGTTTGAGCCACACTCATCATTGGCTATCACACAGAGCTCTGCTGACACATCAGGGTAGTACGAAAGGTATTCTGGTGGAATGGAGAAGTACTTCTTCGCGAAAGATTCGAGTTTCTTTTGTGGCAGTTCGGTGTTGGGTGTGTGCGTGAGCTTCAGCGCGGTGATTAATGCTTCTTTCAGCGACACCAAGTCGCTTCCACATAGGCCTTTTACTAGAGCGCGGCGAATGTCGTCCGCGTTGTCTGAGCGAAGGAGCTGCACAGTGGTCGCGTCCTCGCCGGGTGAAGAGCAGAGATGGCGCGTCGTGCAGAGACCGCTATCAATCTCGAAGAAGAAGGAGCGCGTGTACTGCAGCGACATCCTCATGAATTACTTTGATAGCAGCGCCTCCCAGCCGATGTAGAACGGGCGCTGCCCATCCGTGCGACTCAGGAACTCAGCCTTCACAGTCTTGACGTCGTTCCAAATGTCTGCAATGGTTGATGGATCGTACACGTTCCGCTTGCGCATAGCGTCTCGGCAGTACGCGACGACGCGATTGGCTTGGTTGTGTGAATGCCCAGAAAGAAGGAAAAGCAGCACAACCTTCTTGTAGAACAGAAG
Source organism: Globisporangium mamillatum (assembly GCA_038050575.1). NCBI lineage: Eukaryota > Oomycota > Peronosporomycetes > Pythiales > Pythiaceae > Globisporangium > Globisporangium mamillatum. The sequence goes on along the minus strand of JALBYZ010000835.1, from coordinate 1,145 downwards.
CAATAGTGTGGCATAGAACTGGAACATACACCGCGGCTTGTTCTGTCCAACACAGTTATCCAGGACCACGAGTAGGATTTCTGGCGGCGTGTCTTGCTTTGCGATCGTGAGATGGCGCCTCAAATGGAGACTACAGAGTGCGTCCGCCCCCTTTGCTTGGCCGCGCTCATCGTACAGCATGGCGTGATTCACTTCGTTTGTGAGATCGGCAATAACGAAGTTCTGCGTCATGAGGCTCGACTGGAAGTAATCCACTGACGGACACTCGAATCCGTAGTGCGGCAACGCAAATGAGCCACCGTAATCTTCAATCTGCGTCTGGATACGAGGCGGGCGACAGCTCGATGGCTTGATGGTGTCATTGTTGACCGCTTCTTTGGCAGCGTATTCTCCATAGATGTCATGCCCTTCGGCAACGTCAGGGAGATCGAGAGTGTCAGGAATAATCACTGCTGGGACGTTTTGCTCTGGCGCATGCGTGCGGACGAACTCCTTGGCAAACTTGAATATGAAGCGGCGCTGATCAATTGCTGCATCCGGATGCATGGTTTCTCCTGCACGAGACCGTCCGTTCTTCTTGCTGGAAACCCGTGCGCTAAAGTTGAATATCGAGCCGAACGCAAGCGTCACACGCGTCACACGCGTCACACGCGTCACACGCGTCTTCTTTTGAGCGGGTGAGACGTAAATCTGGATAGTAGAAGCCGATGTACTACTGCTAACGCGATAGGGAGAGCACGCAAGCACCTTTGAACTGCTGCACTGCGGCGTATTCGTAATGCACTTGCAACCATGTTTTTCCTGGCTCGGAGAAGTATTGGGCTGGACGACGATGCGAGCACGGGTACCCATTTTCCGACGAGAACGACTGTGCGTGCGCATGAATGGCTTCTATGTCGCTGTGTGTGGCGGCGTGCTTGGGCGTGGGATGCCTGCGCCTCGTGGCGTACGCTTCCAGAGCAACGCCTTCATGGATGGCGGCTTCGATTTGCTGGAAACGCGATCCGCCAATCTTCAGCAAAGACCGTGTAAGGATGCATGATTACAGGATCTTCACTCTTGGAGTGCGGGCCGGCATCATTTATACTCTCTCCCTTTTTACATACATTCTAGGATAGCAAAAGAAAACAAATAGCGTAAACCAC
>JALBYZ010000834.1:0-14836 GCA_038050575.1 Globisporangium mamillatum | reverse complement strand
AGTTGGTCAGCAGCTTTGCGAATGTCACCCTCGAATAGATGCAATTTGCATATCAATTTGTCTTTGTCTTAGTATACAATGGATATTGGTTTGTGGTCTGTGTGTGACCTGCAAATTTTTTTAACTTGTTTGATTTTAAAACCTCCGAGAGTGAATGGCGCTGTCAAATTTCGTTAGCCAAGGGAGCCCTGTAAATCGTAAAGAACAGATTTAAAGCGGTCGCAGCGGAATGTTTCCACTTATCAAACGAAGCGGCGATGATAGAAAATTCACACTGCAAATACGAAGAGACGGCGGATGGTGGGACATTCCCGCCGTATCGATGGGACGCTGGTGTGACCATCCAGCTGCGGAATTCTCACAACGCTGCGTCAGAGCAGTGAGAGTGCAAATTTTCTCCACTGGCCTTGTAGCGACAGGAAGACTTGAGACAGCACATGCGCTGAGACGAAGCTCATAACAAATATATATGTAAATATCTTGCTCGCTGTTCTCGAGTGTGCTCAGCGATGTTCATTTCCGCGTTCGACAGACGACGAACAAGTGCAAGAACGGATTTTTCAGCATGAGCGAGCACAAGCGCACGGTTGAGTCATTCAACAGCGGCAGCGAGGCGTCAGCAATTGGTGAAGTTGAAGAAACCCTGACCGGCGTTGAATTACTTATAAGATCCTACATGAGTCAGGCCTACATCATCGAAGCCGTCGCCAAGTACCATGCCCAAGTTATGCGCCCATACAGGGTGGCCAAGAGTGACAAGCGCCGATACAAGGCGGTGTGCCCTGTCGAAGGATGCACGCTCTTTGCGCAGCTTGCGTTCACGTCATCGTTTGATCGACCGCCGAGAGTGTTATCGTACACTCGCGGCCCTGAAGTAGCTGTAAATACCGTGAAGCCATTCAGCACCGCGAAGGATCTGGCGAAAAACGCTGAGCTTCGCGAGTATTTTCTGCAGGTCGACCAGAAGCACCTAACGCCGATCGTGATCCAGCGCAAGGCTCATAAACTCGGTCTTCCACCTTCGTACATGAATTGTGTGAATGAGTTTAAGCGGCTCGTGCAAGAAATTTAAGGAGACGACCGATCCCAGTATCCGCGCCTGCCGTCGTACGTTGAAGCACTAACCAAGCGCGGACACAAGGCTTGCTGTGAAGTTGTTGGCGGAATTTTCGTGCGTCTGGCGGTCGTGTATCGAGAGGGCATTCAAGCTTGCTCCCAGTACAGCGATCGAGGGTTAAGTATCGACGGAAGTTTCTAAAGACCGCGGTTGGTGGCACGCTGCTCATTGCTCGCATTCGAAATGGCAATCTACAGCTTCAAACTGTGGCAATAATAGTCGTCTCCGGTGAGGATCTAGACTACTGGGGCTTTTCTTGCGTTTCCTGATGAAGAGCCTCGACATGCATCCCCGGTTTCTAATTTCTGATCGCGACAAAGGATTAGTCCCAGGGGCTGCTGCACTCTCCACCATCGAGAATCAGTTCTTCTGCTTTCGGCACCTGATGGAGAACTTCAACAAGCAATTCAGGTCAAAGTCACTGAAGAGCGCTGCGTGGGCCCTTGCCTTGACCGCGGATGAAGGAGAGTTTGCAAAGAAGGCGGCCATCCTGAAGCGAATGAACCCAGCCACTGAGGCGTGGCTGATGGACGTGGGAAAGGGCAAGCGGTCACTATGTTACAGTCCGTGTCCTCTATTCGGCACTCTGACTTCGAGCAATGTTGATTCTGTTAATGGCGCTTTGAAGGCTATCCGGAAGCTCCCAATTATTGACTGTCTCATGGCAATCGAGAGATATGTTGGGAGCAAGCGGGTATCAAACAGCGCGGCGGCGCCGAAGTGGGGAACGTTGACTCACCGCGCCGCCACCCGAATGGGAAACGTCCTCGCTCTCAACTCAAACTTTCAAGTCACCCAGTACTCTGAGTCAGCATTCGTCGTGACTGATTACGTAAAGCGCGGCGAGCCTCCATCTGAGTCCGCGGTACAGCTCTTTGATTCTTGCGCAGTCTGCAGCTGTGGGTACCCGAAGGACATGCGTACTCCTTGCATTCATGCTCTTGTGTGTTTGCGAAAAGTCAACAAACAGGGCGCGATTAACTGGTACTTTGGCAGAAGCTGGACCATCGACGCATACAAACGAGCCTACACGCAGGATGATGAGCGCTGTATGTCACCACCAGTTCTCAAAGAGATGCTGATTCCACGTGACTGCGCACCACCGAAAATAACTAAGCGACGTGGCCGACCAAAGAAGCATCGACGGCGTGAGAGTCAGCATGTAACCTTGGCTCTATCGAAGAAGAAGGAAGGGAAGTGGGAGAGTGTCTTGGTTATTATGTATGCATTTGGTAATTCCGAATATGAGACACCATGTTCTTTTCGTGCACAGAAACACTTTGCGTGTGTTTGTGTAATCGTCTCTCATACCACTCGGCTGGAAGAGTGCTTTTCTTTTGTATCACTCGTTGTGTACCTCCAAAAATAGTGATGTGACTAGACTCTGTATACCTGGAGCTGCTTAGACCGGAGATTGAAGACATATGTAACATATCAAACCTCTTTCTAGAAGGAGCATCCACCGTTCGGACTTAGCATACTGGCGTCTAGCCTGGCTCGCTCTTCCCACTGTGCGGTCGCCTTTGGCAGTTCTAGAGTTGTATGGGAAATCATCAAGACTTGGGCAAGTTATTGCTGCTGGAGGAGATTGAACCCTCGACCTCCTGCATGAAATGCAGGGCTGTAACCAACTGAGCTACAGGAGCGTGCAATATACGTTCATTACTGCAGTTTATCCATAATAAATTGACATGATATATTATGTCTGTCGCACGTAATATATGTAAAATGCTAGTATTATATTCCAGGAGAGGCAGAATTTTTATTTTTGGCTGAAATAGGGGCAGTTTTTTTATTACCCCTATAAAAATACCTAGTATTACACGAAATCATCTGTCAATCACTATTTGCGAGTGTTGCCTAATAAGCAAAGCTTCATCACTATACCCAACGTTCCGGATTTGGTTTGGTTTCTCACCACAACTACAATCGGCCTGATTGACTCAGAGACTCGCTGTTAAAATTGACTCTTTTTTCTCTGTTGTGGATGTCACATAAACTCAAATGGCACTGCAAAAGGCCGCAGCTTCCCTTCGTGTTTTGACGCTGAGTGAGTCATCAGAAATCAACTTCACCCAACAAACAAACCCAAGAGCGAAGAAGCAAACAAGCAACAAGCATGGCGTGGCGAGACCAACGACTGATCCAGCGCCTGGGGCTGCGATCGCCGCTGATCCAGGCGCCCATGGCGGGCGCGCAGGCGAGCGATCTGGCCATCGCAGTCGCGCGCGGCGGCGCACTCGGCTCCATCCCGTGCGCGCTGCTCTCCCCCGACGCCATTCGCGCGCACGTCCAGCGGTTCCGAGACGCTACAAGCTCAGCGGCGCCTGTGAACCTCAACTTTTTCTGCCACACGCAGTCCGCCACGCCCAGCGAGCGCGATGCACAATGGCACGACAAGCTGGCGCCATACTATCGAGAGCTCGGTGTGGACCCGGCCAAGATGACGCAAGCTGGTGCGCGACGCATGCCGTTCGATGAGACGAGCCTCGCCCTCGTGCAGGAGCTTCGTCCCGAGGTTGTGAGCTTCCATTTTGGGCTACCAGCGCGCCTCGAATGGCTGGAAGCGGTGAAAGCTACGGGTGCGCTGGTATTGTCCTCGGCGACAACTGTTCGTGAAGCGCGCTGGCTCGAGGCGCGGGGCTGCGATGTCATCATTGCGCAGGGCGTTGAGGCCGGCGGACATCGCGGCGTATTTCTACCTGGGCGGGATGCTACTCCTTCGTCGACAACTTTGTCCCCACACAACACTGGCAACAGCTTTATGAACTACTCGCAGCAACTTGGGACGATGGCGCTGGTGCCGCAGATCGTGGACGCAGTCAGCGTTCCTGTGATCGCCGCCGGTGGCATTGGTGACGCGCGAGGGGTCCTGGCTGCCAGTGTGCTCGGTGCCGCGGGTGTGCAGATGGGCACGGTGCTCCTGCTGGCGGGTGAAACGCAGATCTCGCGTCTGCACCGTGACGCATTGAAGCGTGCTGGTGAGAAGAACAAGGATGACGAAGAAGCCATGGAGACTGCGATAACGAACGTGTTCAGCGGAAGACCAGCGCGTGGGTTTGCGACGCGCGCTGTGCGCGAGCTGGGACCAATGAGCGCCTACGCGCCCGAGTTCCCTGATGCTGGAGCAGCGCTGGCGGCGCTGAAAGTTGCTGCGGAAGAGCGTGGTGACGTGGGGTTCTCAGCGCTCTGGTCGGGTCAGTCTCCAGGCTTCGCGCAGGAAAAGTCGGCTGAGGAGATCGTGCGCACTCTTATGCACGAGGTCGACGCTTTGTTGAACGAAATTCGCAGCCCAGAGCTGTAAACGGCCAATGAAGGCGTGCCGTCTACTAAAACAAAAATCAAAATTCGTGTCGTCATACAAGCAAGCAATGTAACAATCTGTGGCTCTCGCCATGAGAATACTAACAATATACTCATCACCGCAAGCGCTACGTGTTGCTGTATCTCTCAATCCATTCATTTACGTATCTTTCGAGTGCATTATCCAACTGTATGGAAACAACGGACGCGTCCACCACACATAGACACAAGGTGTCTCACATCCGAAGACAACAATTCTGTTATGAGAGCATCGTCCTTGGTAAGAATACATGATTTGTTTGTTGCTGTTGTTTCCAAACAGTGGAGGTAGGTCACTTGGGCTGGATGTTGGCGTGTTTGTTGAAATACGCGAGCATCGTGCTCGCGTACGTGACTTGCTCCTGCAGCTGCGCCACTTGGTCCCGAGACCAGTCGTACAGGCCCAGCACGTCACCTTCGATGCGGTTGATGCTCCCGCTCAGTACTTTCAACTGACAGTGTCAAGAGAGAATCAACGGGAGTCAATGACTTGTAAACGATGGTGAGAAAAGCTCGCTGGATTACAAGAGCTTCCGTGCGTACCGTGGTGTCCTGCCCGTCGCTGAGGAGCTGCACTTCGTCCCTCAGATCGCTAAGGTCGCATTTCAACTCGTCAACGCTCTCCAGTTTGCACTGCATCGCGCTCAGCAACTCGTCGAGATCAGAGACATTGTTGCTGTTGTTTTGGGACCGCTGGTCGCGCATCTTCTCGCCTGCTTTATCAGCTTCGTTCTGCTGCATGCAGGCTCGAAGGTGTTGCAGCTCGGCGTCCCACATACTCTGTGCCTTGAGCAGGCGCTTGGAAAGCTCGCTCGGTACTTTGGTCACCATCTAGTCGCCAATGTTGCCACCCACGCGTCCATTCATTATCAGCCTGTGCAGTTATGCAGGTGTCTAAGATGCATGCACACTCATGTATCTACCTGATCGTAACTTGTTTGCATCTGCTGCAGTCGCGTGTCAAGCTCTTTCTTGAGACTCTGGTGGCTCTTGGAGGATTCACGCAGTCGGTTCGCGAGTCCGTCAAACTGTTTCCGGTCTGCTGCTCGATACGCCACAGTGTCTGCTTTCCTATTACCCCAGCGACAAACAGTACATAGGACAAAAACTCGTTAGCGTTTGCAAAGTAGGGCCAAGTGCATCCGTATCTAGTTCTGGTGAATAGACTCACAGTGCTGCAATCTCCATCGAGAGCTCCTGCAGCTTTTGCTGGAGCACCATCCCGCCACTGGGTAGCTCCACGTGGCTGCTGTGCTTCCCTGTCGTGGCATCCCCAAACGGTGACGACAGCTGAGCCGCGATCACAGAAGGCAGTGCGAGCTTGACCTTGAGCAGCTCCTTGTCGAACGCAAAGAGCTTCTCGTCCAGCTCGCTTACGCGGCCGTTGAGCGTCTGGCTCGCCTGGAACTGGAGCTCACCCACTCGACTGACGTCCTTGCGCACGCACTCAACGGCGTCGTCCACCGCGTTCATGCGCTTGGACAGGAACTTGTGGGACGCTGTCAACTTGGAATTGTGGGTTTACAACGCAGAGTCAGCGCGAGGCTGGTATTATACTAAGCGCTGAACTATTAGAACCTGCTTCCAAATAAAACAAATGTACCTCGTGATGAAGTAGTCGAAACTCGGCGTTCAGGTCGTCCTGCGAGTCTTGAACGTGGGCCACCAACAGCTTCAGCTCCTATCTCCATTAGCCAGATAGCTTGTAAACGTGAGCAGGTTTGAACTGTCGGTTGCAAACGGGTTTCAAAGCAGTCCTCGCACATAGCTCTCCGCCTTCTTCTGCTCGCTGAACTGCTGCATCAGCGCTTCCAGCCGTTTTCCCACCACATGAGGGAAGCTGTTTTGCTGGCTTTCCAGCTCATTCAGCTGCTGCTGGAGGGCTTCAAGCACTTCCTGCGAGGCTTCGTCCAGGTCTAACTGAGCGTGCTTTTCGATTTGGATGGTCTATCAGCAAACAGCAAACAACAAGGTTCCATGAGTGTTGCTATAGCACTACCAACCAGTTACATACCCAGTTCTACCACCACACTACCTTGATGGCCTTGGAGAGCTGCTCGACCTGCGGCACAAGCTCCTCGGCGACCGCGTGCAGACTGAGCTTGGTCTTCTGCAGCGCGCTCTCGGCCTTCTCGCGCCGACTACGTTCGCTCACGAGGTTATTGCTGCCGCCCAGGTAGTGCGGCGCTACTGCTGCTGCTGTTCGCGCGCGCGGCTTTGGAACAGATGATGATGATGGTGGAACTAGTGATACTAGTGATGAAGGTGCATGGCGGACGCGACTGCTGCTGATGCTGTAGCTGCTCGTCACCTTGGCAGCTCTCGCATGCGCTGATGGCATCACCATGATGACGTTGGAATCACGTTTGTATCTATCAGACAGATTGTGTGACGCTTGGAGCATGATTGAAAGGATGCGTAACCGGTTACGCTTCCTTCATGTCGCACGAAGGTGGGCAGTAACCAACTGTAGTTGTTGCAGCAGACAAGAGAGACCACGCATTGTGTGTCGTTATTTGTAGTTGTTACCTTCTGAACTGTACCCAGAGCCCCAACCACAAGAGGCGACACGAGAGCAGAGGTACGTTCACATACCTGCTGGCCGTTGTGTTATCTCCCACTGAACAGAGAACAATACGTACCGAGACAAATTCGCGACGCTTTGGAGTGACGTCAAAGAGATGTAATGTGGAGAGAGAGAGCCTGCAGAATTCAATGTGTCAGAGTGTCAGCTTTCTAGATTGGGCAACCTATGCTCAATTCTCCGTTGCCTCTCCAGGCGGATGGCGATACGTGTCTATTTGACGGTCGTGTAGCTAACACTACTAACAACATCGAAGGCTCTCAGCATAGTTTTGTTCTTGCAAGCACTATCAAGTGCGAAGAGCCAATATATTTCGTACGGGTCTTCCCAAGCGATATCGTGAGTCAATGCGATCAAGCAAAATCACCACCATCGCCTCTCTCAAACGCCCTTAACCGAGGGTTACTCGATAGCTGGCATATCTTTAGTCTGCCGATAGCTCTAATGCACTAGCTCTCCTAACAGTACGATTTCAGTCCATGCGCTCTTGACACAAACTCGGACGACAACCTCTCACAGTCAAGTGCCCCGAGCAACCTGCACCTCTGTACGTATTCCCTTTGCTGCTACGTGACGCTCGTTGTTCGACCAACTCCCACCGGACATATTGCGTCAAAAGGTCTTAGAAAGAACGAGGAATCATCTCCGTACAGACCTCTTCCGTGATTAGATGCGTGCAACGCCTGATTCAAACGTTTATGGACCGATTGATAGCCGCAACGCATTTATTCATCTGTCACGTATTTGCATAGGCACGACATACTCACGAGAGTAGGTCGGTGTCCCCACTCGCCTGCCGCGAAAACTGGTCCATCTTGACACGATATTTGCCCTCCTTGACCGCCTTCCACTTCTTGAAGTTCGTTGACACGGGGATGTATCTCGACTGAAGTTCCATCCATCAGCGCTGTGTGAGGTCCTCACAATCTTCGTAATCGTTTTGGCACAAAGTCAGCATCATCCAACGAAACGTCTCCGAGAGCGTAAACCGCGAGACGCAGTGAAACGGAATGTCTCGATGGGCGAGTTTGCTCGCGATTTCAGGATGTCGATGAAGCGCCAACAGAAACACGACCAGGAGCGTCTCGAGTGATAATCGGCCATGGGAATTTCGCTAGATGATGGCAATGGGGTTCGTTTGTGAGCCGGCGCTTACTCGGTGGCTGTTGTCACGAAAGAACAAAAAGCGAAAGAGACGAAAGTATGGAGGTGGGGATTTATTTCTCTACGGGGATGTGCCCTCTACGTAGAGCTGATTGTCCTGCGACTTTGCTCTACGTTGTTCATATTGAATGTTATAACGATACTATAGTCGGGGGAGGGCGGCTTGGCTCTGCTTCAGCACCTCCATGGCTGCTGCAAATCGTTTAGATGTGTTCATGATCACATCCCCATTAACTAAAAAAGGGAGAGCCCCTCAACACGAACTGAAGACCTCATCCATGGTGACTTGCTTGACAAAATAAAGACCTCAGTTGAGGGCAATACAGCGCCAGAGATGACTCAGACACGACAGAAGTAGAAGATCAGATCAGATCTGACCATGTCCAACGAGATTTGGAAAGAGAGAGAGAGAGAGAGTTCTCCTGGTGGTGCGAATGTTCGTTCGCGTTCTCTCCACCCCGTGGAACTATAGGAACTATAGGAGAGCGCGGTGTAGCTGCTGGCTCTGTATCACGATAGGACTTTGAACTGTACGCTCTTCCTTCTAGTTCTTGCCCGAATGCGCAAGGAGAATGCGGTCGTCGAAGTCAAGTTCAGGGTTCCTGACCACCGCTCTGCACGCGCATTCTTATCCCAGGAGAGCCCTTCAACTACTAGTCTTTCGTTGGCGAAGTACTTTTGACTGGAACTGGTTCTCGAGGTACTGCTGGTGTTGTTACTGTTGCTGGCGAAGCCGTGAGGCTGTTTCAGGAGGGGCTTGCTCTCTCCGATGACATTTCATTTAAAAGGGTACTCCACAGAAAAAAGTCTAGCGCTCGTTTTGTGACACTGAGCAATAAACACTGGAATCAGCTTGACAACAATTGTCACGCCGAGTCCAGTTTTTATTGTGCAGTTGAGTAGACTAAATGCTTGAACAAAGGTTGTGAATAGGTTTGAGCATACGTTGGATAGAACGGACACGCGAGCCGCTGATTAGTTAGTGTATCAACCTTCTTGGTTGTGTTCAGCTTGGCATATAGAGCAAGACACCACGAATTCAATGAGCGAAGACCACCACACTCGCACCTGTATTTTGCCGTTTGTGGAGAAGAGAAATGAACAGGTACTCGTAATAATCTGAGTTTTTAAGATTTTTTACAATTTCTCCAAATTCATTTTTTGTAAAAAATAGTGGTATCACCAGCCTCCTTAAATGCAATATACCTCTGTAATTTATAACGCCTACCCAGTTTTGTCCAGCAGTTCATCGAACCAACACTTGCGAAAGGAAGAACGGACGCAAGTTAGTTCAGATCGCAAAAGAAATCGCGCCTTCAACGAGCTAGCAGACGATGTCGCGCCACTGTCGCGAGCACTCGCAGTCTCCCGCCTCCTCCTGTTCGTCATCAGCGCCCACACCAGCGTCACAGTCGCAAGATCCACCTCCCGCTATTGAGATGTCATCTAGGTCGCAGCCGTCGTCACCTGGTCCACGCATCAGCGCACATCATGTTGGTGTAATGGAGCGCTCACGCGGGCAGCATCACGACCAGCTGCGGCGCTTCCAGGGACAGCAGCAACGGCGAGCTTCCGTCGTTCACTCGTCAAGCAACCAGGCGCTCCGAGTTGCGACTGCAGCCTCACGCACTGGTACAGCAGCAGCAGCTAGTCCCAACGGATCGTCAGAGCGGCCAACGACACGTCCGCGGACCAGCAGCGAGCGTGGTAGGGTGTTCCGTCTGCGCCAAAAGCAGTACGAGAAGGACCTCGAAGCCGAAGTGAGGCTTCTGCGCAGCCAGGTCGCCCAGTTGCAACATTTGCGAGGGCTCTTGGTGTCGAACGAGGGCGATCTGCTGTCGCGCAATCGGTCGCTCGTAAGACTCGTGCGCGAGCTGCACCTTGTCCTTCGTCATGGTCTGCAGCCTAAGGCGGACACCAGCTTGGAGCAGGCCGCGCGTAGCAACGGCTCGATAGACCAAGTGATGCAAGACCAAGCTGCATCAACCGAGTACAAGGAGAGCTTTCTGCGGCGGGTGCTGGCGCCGGACGTCCGACTTGGAGACCTCGTCGGCGTGGACGTGGTGATCGATCAGATGCGCAAGCACACGGGGTCGTACTCCAAGTTTGAAATTGAACTTGAAGGCGTCCAGGCGATCACAAGTGTCGAGCTGATGGCTATCGTGGTCAGTAGTTGGAAGCTTCATGTGCGCTTCTCGCGTGAGTCGCTTTCCGCGATGTTCCCTCTCGCCGTTGAACAGATTCCGAAGATCGCAGCAAAATTCCTGGACCGCGACTTCACTCTCGACTGCGCCACGCGCTTCCAGTTTGCAGCTAGCGGGAAAATCCGAGCCTGTATTCTGGAAACCAACTTTGTCGAAGCACTGGTGAAGGAGTTTGGCAGTGCGGGCGATGTCGTAACATTGATGCAGCACTCTCGAGATGCAACATTGATGGGGACGAGAACTCGGAGCGACCATGAAGAGGAATTTCGACTAGCTGATCAGCAGTACCAATTTGATAGAAACTCGAGAGTACGTGCTTGTGGTGGTGCTGGCTGGAGTAATTGTAGTGAGCTGCTTCCTTCAAACGGTCACTCTTTGTGCGGCCAGTCTCACGAAGAGTATCGAAAGCCACCAGAGTGGAGGGGGCGCGATCTGATCGCACGCTTGTATCCTCACAATCTATCGTCTCTGATCACGTCACGACCCCAAGTGATCCAGAGTGAGTCAGAGGATGACGTGGCGTCAGCCAATTAGTATCGATGAGGCATACTTCTATCCATTGAAGATAATAAGCTCACACCAGCACTTGGACATTTCTTGGTTGCGATCACTACTACGTGGAGAACAAACACTTTGTTTACTTTTCGAGCTGTGCCTGATCAAATAAACAGGAGTCCTCTTGGGTGTTTGAAACAAGGTGCTGAAACAGAAGCCAACTTTGGATACTTGACTGACAGTGAAATCAATAGGTGAAATTGTTAGAAAATCGGTAGTCTTGGAAGGTAAATGTGTGATGCATGACAACAGCAGCTAACGGTTGGTATATTGTGTGAGGAGCATCGATTTGGTCGAAGTTCGCCGTGTATTGAAGTGCTTCCGCACTTTCTGCAAGCATCTCTATGCTGCCTGTCTGCTCATGTGTGTGTTTCGGTCTCGATCGAAGTGCAAACGCTTGCACCGACTGTGAGTCACTCAGCTTTAGGAATCAAATCTGGACAAGCGAGAGAGCCATTTGAAATTCTATTTACGAGTCAAACCGTCACCGCAGCGAACGAGCGCGACACAAAGACACACACACACAAGTACATTGAGAAAGCAGTTCGTAGGAAATATTCGCATGTTCAGGATCACTATCTTGTGTAGTATACACTGAATGAGAGAGACAAATAGAGGAGTGGAAACACTCAACCCACTCCAAATCTAAGGCAAAATATACTCCAGAGAAGCAATATCACACCGACCAGTACTTGGATATTATACCCACACTTGCTGAAGAGCCACACCAACCGCGCAAATTAAGCATTTCGGGGAGCCTCGAAAAGATTGCTTGCGTCCATACGTCCTCCATGAGTATGCTGTTGACTCTCGTCTTCCACGAGAGATTCTCAGCGGCACTTGTGCTCGCGACCACGGCTGCAGCGTCGACGTATAGCACTGTCCCTGGGTCCTTCGCAATTCTGGTGAACCTATCGCGTCCAACAAATAGAGAGAGACAGAGAGAGCGAGAGACTTTGGTCAAGCTCGTTCGAGTACGTCGTCAAATGCACGACAGTGTTCCGAGCACAGATCTGATCGTCCTCTTGCGAGACTCCACTGACACTGCAACGCATCTCTCTCGCTTTGCCGCGACTTTGACGACGACGATTGTGGTCTGGTGGTGATGCAAAGACAGGCTCTTTGCCACTTGAAATAGAAGGTTCTGATCCCCAGAGCTCCAGTCTAATAATACTGTTTACATGGCTGTTGGTGAGAAGGCGAGCAAGCAACTCGCTTCGGATCTGATATCACGCGCTCCGCGAACACCAGAGCCAGCCAGGCACATATTAATCAGATAGTTTTATGCGAGACACGGCCAGTGCAAGCATGAGGACTGGATATTCTGATCCTGTGAACTTCTGCAGTCCCAGCTCATCGATTTCTTGGGACGTCACCAACGGCGTCACAACTGAGAGCACCATCAGCTCTGCGACGTCCCGAGCACTACCCACTGCTTTCACGAGCGCTTCGACAAAGTCGATGTCCATCAGGTACGTCGCGACCTGATCTTGCTCGGAGAACGTGAACCTCGTGACGCTGTGGAGCGCGGTTGATGAGCTTTGCTGCGAGATCGGGTGTGTCAGGAAAGGATGAACAGGACATGATTGACAGCGACTCTCGTGATGATCGAGGGTGCGGCTTTGCGTGAATGACGACGGTGGTAATAGTATGGCAGTCAGCAATGGATTCGACCTGGTTGATCTCGATCTCGAACTTGGACTATGACGCCGTGCGTTTGTGCCACTTTTTGGAAGACGCCGCAGGCAATGAGCGCTCCAAAACTGACAAGATCACCGTACGTGATGTCTTTTCCCACGACGCCCCACAGAAAGATTTCTCTGGAGTAGGTGGCAGAGCGCCAGTTTTTGCGGTTCTCGAATCCAAACTGGACGACCGTATACAGCTCTCACGTGGTCTTTGCCGGCGAACCCCCATTACTAGCTCGGGTGGTTAATGCACACTGCCTGGCGGGGATACCGGGAGTTCTGCTGCTGCGTCGCGACATGATCGTTCATTGACATGATAGATATAAAAACACCGAGAGAATTGAGTGATACACGTAGACACATTCACGCACATACTCAGTCGGAAATACAAGCTCTCGGAAGGAATTGTTCAAGATCAGCAGTTGAATATGTAGTGATACAGCGAACCGATATACAGTGGCCACATACCTGTTGAACAGCCACTCCATTTCGCCGCGACTCGACCATTTCGGGGTGCTGATCTTGTTCGAACAAACCACGCTCTCTCATTGCCACTCATCCTCCGCGTATGGAAAATGCATCGAGCTTCAGGGTAAGAGACGAACTCTTTCAAGCGCGTTGCACTCGCACGCGCGCGCGCGCGACTGGGCTGTGGATTAGCGCGATGTACTTCGTCCTTGGATTTTGTATTGTACGCGAGCCTGTCAGTCCAAGTATATGCAGGAGAGAGAGTTGTTTGAGTCGAGCTTGGGTTGTGCAAGGCATCCATCCATGGAGTACCAATAGCGCACCTCTGCCGTCTTGCCCGATGTTCGTCGCGAACGACTTCTTTCGAAAACCGGGTGGCCGAAATCCACTGCTGCCTGTGTCTTCGTCGCTTTGTGTTATGAGAAAGGCAGGCTTCTGCCCGATGACACCGAGAAGAGAAGAGAGCCCATCCATTTTGCACCAAACACACACTGTGTGGACAAACTCAGCGCGCGCGCCCACGCTCCAAATCGGCGTACAACCGCCTCCGAGCGCGCAGTACTAAGCGAACCATCAACACGCACGCGCGGAACCATGCATCCACAGCACACAATTTATAAACACTGAGAGATGGTACACAGACAAAGCCATTCAGAATCGAACAGGACCAGCTCATCATTGAACGGCAAGCTGATCCACAGTGTATGGATCTAGCAGCCGCATCTGCCTATACACATACATATCTGGTGAAGAGCGAAGAGCCAAGCCGCATGTTTAGCGGAAGTCGAGCAAACTGAGACGCCTCCTTCGAATAAAACTGCGCGCTATGGGATGCGTTTCAGTATTATCAACTGTGGTCTTGGACGTCACTTGTCAAAAGTTCCAAGGTGGAGAGAGATACTCGAGCGAGCTCGTATTCGCACCGCCTCCAAAGAAAATTGTAGTGAGCGTCTGCGGCATGTTGATGGATAGACAGATAGACATAGAGAGAAATATACCTGGCTGGGTCAGGGTTGGATCGATTGTGCGCATCAGTAATGTACAGGATATGCTCTCCACAATTCTGAGCGGAATACTTGAGAATCTGGTCTGGGTCGTTACTTTTGTGGATTTCCTGGCCTCTGAGCACCAGCATCACTTCAAGTTCCATCGACATGACAGTGAGACACGGCCTGCGTCACATGAGAGGACTGATTCAGGGGGTTCGTCGCTGCTTGCCTACAGGTGAGTGGCAGCTCTCAGGATCAGACTTGGTGGCAGGTTGTATTGCTTTACTGGAAAATATGACGTGAAGTTGAGGGATGGGGAGGGCTGAAAATACCGAAGCTAGTTTGCTCCAGGGAGAGCAGCAGCACCTGGAAATGCTTCAAGTCGCGACGAAATGGTTTTGACTTTTCAGCAGGTACGTGGCCACTGTACATCGGCGCGCTGTGCCGTTACATACTCAACTAACTGGCGATCTCGACCGATCCCTTCCGAGTTCGCCTGACCCTCTGGGTTTACTTGCACCACTCATTTTATCTGTCAACTTGTCATGCAAATGAACGACCCCACCCGCGTGTGCCAGCTTGCTTGCTCCGAAGCTGACCTCGATTCACAATGTGGATACAAGAGTTGTTCAGGTATGCACGTTCATGTGTCTTGGTGTCGATGGGGTGGCTCTCTCTCTCTCTCTCTCTCTCTCTCTCTCTCTCTCTCTCTCTCTCTCTCTCTC
>JALBYZ010000833.1:0-14869 GCA_038050575.1 Globisporangium mamillatum | reverse complement strand
TGGAAGCGTCTCCTTAGGGCGAGGCACGCGTGGGGCGTTCTTCTCCAAGTCGGACATCATCAAACGTGCATACAGTTGGGCCACCACTTTCGAGGCGAGGAAGAGCGCTGCCAGCGTTGAGACGAGCCGCGTCCAGTCGCTGCTGGTTGTGTAGGCGAACGCGAGCCACTCGGAGACCATAGCTCAGACAGTCAGTCAGGTTACTGTGGGGAGCGGCTTGTGAAGTGAGCAGGAATGGTTGGAGATTTTCCTTCCACGAGGAAGCTAAAGCGATACAAAAACAAATCAGATATACTTTTGAGAACCCAACCTGTGCTAACGAGGTAGTCGACCTTCATTCAAAGCAACGGCAATTATACTATGTCGATATTTATGTGCTTACGGTGAAAATCAGGAAGTCAACTTCCAGGTGGTGGAACGGAATGAAATAGAACTCCGATTGTTGAGCGTACTCGAAATCGCTAGAGCGCGTTCGCTCTTTCTGCTGGGAGGACGTTCATCATGAGCGCTCCTTTCACTGGGAGCGACAGCGAGAAGTCATACATGATTCTATGACCGGGACCAGCTCGAGACGGAACTTGCTTAGCACGCACACGCCAGAGTCACCACTTGAGCCGAGGAAGAGCGCTGCAAGCGCCATGCCCACCTGGATCCAGTCGGTGGTCGCGTAGGCAAGGGTAAGCCACTTCGAGGTCATGTTCAGTCTGGCAGTTAGTGTGGGGTTGGAGGAAACTGGCTTGTGTGAGCGGAGGCGACTTGTGAAGTGAGCTGCCCAACCAACACCCAGCTTTCAACGAAGCTCTGGCCCAATCGTCCAAGGCTTTCTCCTCAGTTCGTCTTCGAGGCTTGATGGAAACAAACAGAAATCTTCACTATGGTATCCTTTGCCGTTCTTCATTGGGCAATGCCTTCTCTTTCCATTAAATATTTTTGTGTCAAACTCGCGCGATTTACCGTTAAGTTGGAAGCGGTGCGAAGGCGAAACAAGTGCACCCATCTGGCCTGCAAACCTTCACAGGGAGGTTGGTAGCTCGAAGAAAAACTCGACCAGCTTCAGTAGCGTCGGAGAGACGCCGAGTTACCATTGATGAGATACATAACCTACCGCCCCACTTTAATAACTTCAGAAGCGACTCGAAGGCGATGGATTGATTGGAGGGGGTTGTTCGCAATATTATTGTATCTCAAGCTAGACATTGCATACATCTTACAGGAAAGTAACCCTGTAACCAAACGGCGAATAAGAGGAAAAAAGCGTTTGGTTACGGGTTACTCCTCTCCGCATTTTCAAAGATGGTGGGGATGAAGGAGCTGGACGAGAAGCTGCACGTGCTGCAGGCCAAGATCGCGGAGGAAGAGCGCGACTGGCGCGAGGAGCAGCGCAAGCTCTACGAGTTCGAGGACAAGTTCCTGCGCGACACCGTGGTGGAGGGCAACATGGTGTTCGGCTGGGGCGAGTCCAAGAGCGCGCCGATCCGCTTCCGCAACGCCGCACTGCGCAAGAAGAAGCGCGAGCGCCAGGAAGCTGTCGCCGCCGCCGCTGCGTCGTCTACAAACGGCAGCTCTTCGGGTGCTGCTGCTACTGCGACGCCGTCAACACCCACGCTCAGTCCGGAAGACCAGCTCAAGATCGATCTGCACCGCTTCGCGTCGTACTCGTCCATGACATCCCCCGCCGAGCCGCTTCACGCCAACCTGCGAGCGCGCGAGCAGCAAATGGCGCTCTCGAAGACCAAGAAAGCCAAGAAATGAATGAACAGAGGTGTGTATCCAAATGGGCTACTGCTTCTCCTGCGTATTTATCTATTGGCCACCATAGGCATTTCGGCATTAAGCGGTAACGAATGAATGACAACCACGTTCATCAGCACCTGGCGCTTTTGAAATGCAACTGTACGTGTATTCTGTTTATGTAGATGAAGACATTGCAATTGGCTGTACTTGTATGTGTCTGTATGTATCCATGCAACTAAGACTTACTACGTTGAGCTACAGCTCTCTCTCTCTCTCTCTCTCTCTCTCTCTGGACATTCGGTTGGTTCGCCTTCGCTCGCTCGCGTATCAATCACTTTATGAATGTAGCTCTTCGCCCAAGGGATCCGTCTGTCATCGCAATCGCCAATGCTGACTGTCTTCTTTGTGAGGAGAAGAACAGTCCACAAACCACAGCCAAAAGAACGAACGACTGACTGCCACGACATTTACCTAAATGATCGATCCAACTGCAAGCGCCTGCTAGCCGCTGGTCTAACAGGTGAAGAACATGAGCGCTTCGAGACCGAGGAGCACGACGAAACACAGGTAGCTGAACGTCCAGTAGCTGATGCCGATCACGTAGCAG
This sequence comes from Globisporangium mamillatum, assembly GCA_038050575.1. Classification (NCBI taxonomy): domain Eukaryota; phylum Oomycota; class Peronosporomycetes; order Pythiales; family Pythiaceae; genus Globisporangium; species Globisporangium mamillatum. Next base: position 12,528 of record JALBYZ010000833.1, on the reverse strand, counting down.
ACCGTGCTGATAACTGAGAACGAGATGCTCGTGACCTTGAACGTGAGCGCCCAGATCAGGTAGATGCCGAAAATGTTGCGCAAGATGCCGTTCGCGCCCGCCGCCGTGCCAATGTCCTCCGGGACATCTTCCGCGAAAGCCTTGAGGAAGATGCGGCGCAGCGCCAAGCGGTTCAGGTTGCGGCTCTTCGACGGGTCCGCCACGTACTCTGGGAGGAAACGGATGAGAGCCTTGCCCGGGATCGTGATCAAGCGTCCAGGAGGCCAGAGTTCGTACGCGCCAAAAACAACCGCAGGCACAACGTTCTTCTTCGTATCTTCACGTAGGTAGAACGGGCCCTTCTTGAACTCTTGCAGCTAGATATATTATCATCACAGCAGCACGCGAAAAGAGTTAGACTCATTCGATACGGCTTTAAAGGCATTGAGATGGTACAATAAGTCGGGAAATGCAGATGAACACTTACGAGACCGTCCTTGGAGCGCGTGCCTTCTGGTGAGATGCACACCGAGTTGCCCTCTTCGTTCACGGAAGTTGCCAGCTCCTTCAGGCTCTTGAGAGCGGACGAACTGTCAACAGAAAACACGATTCCGTCAATAGATTTAGTGTAGATTCGCAAACAAATGGGAAGCATTGATATTCGCAAAATCACGTACCGGTTGCCGCGGTCAATGGCAACGAAGCCAAAGCCCCAACGAGACATCCAGCCGAGGAACGGCACAAGGAACACACTCTTCTTTGCAGCAAACTATTCAAATTGATTGCACAGTGACAAGAACACCAGCTGCGCGTTAATACGACTGTACATGGGGTGCGCCAGTAATGAGAGCATTCCTTCAATCGTACCTTGAACGCAGTTGGCGACGACGCGTTCACAATGAAGCCATCCAAGTTCGACGCGTGGCTGCATACACACAAACACACAGAAGTTTAGAATGAGCACACAAATGCATCATGACCGTGAGCATCATTGCATCAGTCACACAGTGTGTGTACACAGAGAGCATCAAACATTGCTTACTTGTACATGCACACGACAGAGTCCTCGAGATCGGTCAGGTGCTCCCGTCCTTCGATGCGCGTGTCAGTGCCCGCCGCGAGACACATCAAGTACGCCATGCCCCACTAGAATACGCAGTCAACACAAGTACATTTGCACAGAGATCACAGAGTCAGTGAGCTAAGCATCCACACATAACAGACGCATTGGCACACACAGAGAAGAAATAACGCACCGAAATCCAGTCGATCGGCAAGTGGTTCTTCTTGACGCCTAGCTCACGCAGGTACGGACCGATGAAACGCAGTGGGATCGCGAACACGAGCGCGCTGAACCAGCCGACAAGCAGCAGCGCGAACGTGGCAAAGCGCGCGATCGAGTACACTTTCTCCAGCTGCGAGTGGGTCGCCGGGAGCACGTCGAGACGCAGCTGCTTGCGGATCGCGTCGAGTTTGGCAGTCGCGACCTGCATTTCCGGGGCCGTCAGGTACTCCTTCTCGATGCCTTCGATGTTCATCTGCTCCTCGAGCTCGATGCGGAGCAGCTCGGCGTCGTGGTAGAGCTGACGCTTGACCTGGTTGCGCTTGGCGAGCGACGCGTCCTTGACGAGCGCGAGCGCCGCCGGCAGCTTGAGCTCGATCTCCGCCACGCGCTCCTCGAAGCGCGCGCGCTGCAGCACGTCGGCTGCGGTCGTCATCGTATCGTTCTGCTGCTGGTTGTCTGGAATGCTCTCTTTCTGGTGGGGTGATCCCTTGCTGCTCGAATGAAGAATGCGTTGACGCTTTCTTCCCTCGGACAGGCAGCAGGTCGCTTTTCTTTCCCTGTGCTGTTTTTGCTTTGGGAGACAACAAACGGCCATGATGATGCGGGGACGCCACTCGTTGCGAATCGAAAAAAGAGGTTTATGGTGGGAGGGTGAAATGCACGTGAAAAGGGTGCTTTTTATCGTATTAGTCTAAAAGTAGTAGCTTTGGATGGCATTTATGACGTGAATGGAGCAACAATTGGTTTCGGCTAATAGTTCCCCAACGCGCAATAAAAGCCTCTTGCGCAGAATTTGGTAGGGTTTTGAGGGTGCAATTGGGGTGTACCAGTAAAAAAGGTACACTGAAGGTGCGTCACATGTTTCATCCACCCAGTTGTACCACTTTAAACGGCACATCTCTACGTCAGAATGTCTTCGTGACGCGCTGTTCATCTCTTCTCGAAATCCTGTTTCAAGGTTTAGTGAAAGAAATGCGAATCAAAACATGGTGACATCAAGCAAATTTTTTTGCTTTAACACACCGGTTTTTGTAAATAATTTCATCGGCTTATAACAATGACAAAACCTGGATCTCGGTGATGTCGTCATCTGTGCACGTCATACCGCCTTCCAAAAAAGAACATGTTTCAAAAGGTTCCAAAAGAAAACACAAAAAGGACCACCCTTATCACTATGCTGTAGCTACCGCAGTGTGAACTTGAGCTTACCGACATCCTGCGCGAGTGTCTGAATCTTCGCATCCAGCCGCTGCTTCTCCGAGCGTGCGTTCATGGTGCGAAGCCCTGCTTGTTCCAGCTTCACGGCCTTTGTTTCCATCTGTGACGAGTGGCATGTGAAAATGGGTTCAGAACGAGCAAACTGGTTCGTCTCATGAAACGAGTCATCACGATTTTGTTGACAAACGCAAACAATATTCCACACGCAGAACAGTACCTGATCTTTCTCTAGCTGTAGGTGCATGAGCTTCTGCTCGAGATGGCGCCGCTGCACAGCGTCCAGCTGAAATGACTGCCGCTCCGTGGCGAAAGGCGCTATCGTCGCAGAAGAGTCCACGGATGGGAACGACACCGACCGCGATGAAGACGACGACGCAAACGCGTTAGCAGTGGGATTGCTGCTGCAGTGTTGCCAAATTGCTGGGTCAGCTGCCGTTCCAGGAACGCCAATACCTCTTCGTGCCATAGCTACACAGCATGAAATCAAGCCAGGTTATGAGTGAAACAAGGAGCCACATCAAACACTGCAATTGTTCCGTTCATTGGTTGATTTCTTACCTTCTGCTTTGAACTGCTCGAGATTGAAACACTGCTGTTGAGGTCTGGACCCGTTGGGGTTAGTGAACCCCATGGACATCAGTGAAAGCGGTTGGCTCATGCTGTTCCCTTGATGTGATGGTTGGCTTCCTGGTCCACCACCAGATCGTAGCCCCGCCATTATATCTGTGCAAGCACACCAGAATCGAGTAATCGCACGCAGTATATGTGTTGATGATTGAGAATGGTTGCTTACCTTTAAGCGTCATGGGTCTTTCGGTTTTCGAACTTGAATACGAATCTCCTCCTGCTGCTGCAGGCTGCTGCTGATGAAGACTCGGTTCACGCCGACCCGAAAAGTCCATCGATGACACAGCAGACATGAGATTTGTTGTCGCTGTCCGATCTTTGCTTGATGGCGCAGTATGAACAGACTGGAAGCTGTTTCCCGGCAGATTTGACTGAGAGGCGTACAGCTGGTTGCCTCTGGTAGGGTGGATTGATGGTGCTGGTGGCGGCTGATGTGCTTGAGATGTCGCCACTCCAGATCCCGCAATCCGTAACTTTTGCAATTCATCTTCGAGCTCTCGGATGTGTTTCTGCATGCCGATGATTTGTTGCGAGTCCGACAGACTTGACGAACCGGGACCTCTTTTTGTCTTTGAAAACAGAATATTTCAATTAGCAACCACAGAATCAGTGTCGGTGATTTATTAAAAGGAACATAGCAGCAATCACGACGTACCTCGACGTCTTTCACTTTTTGCTGTAGCTCTTCGTTGTCCTTTTGCAGCTGATCGATCTCGCGCAGCAGAAAATCCTTCTCAGTGATCGCGATCGTCTCTTTTGAGATCGAGTTGAGCTGTTTCTGCGCTTTCCCCAGATCATATATGACCTGCAAGTAATCTCGCTGCACGCGCTCTTTCTCGTCCACAGCTTTCTTCGCTTGCTCCTGAAACGTCTCATTTGCATCCTGCAAAGAGAGACACCGTGTCTGCAAGGATACCAGCTCAGCAGTCTTTTGTGCGAGCGCTTGCAGATTCTCTTCTTCTCGCTTCTCTTTCTCAATGAGGAGCGACTGCATATGCTGCACTTGGATCTCAAGGTGGATGCTTTTCTCTCGCCATTTCTTCTCTTTATTGTGAGCCTGTCGGATCTGCAAAACATCGAGTGTGTAGTATCAAGTGTGTAGCATCAAGTGTGTCAGCAGACGAGGGCATCGTGCATAAAGCATGACAATCAAGACAAACCTGCATGCTTTTGTCTTCCAGCTCGGCTTCAAGCTGCTGAATGTGTAGCACACGCTGGTGCATCTGGTCATTTTGCAATCGATCGACTGGTGGAGGAGGATCGTGGTCATCTCTGTTTTGTGCCAGCAGTTGGCTGAGTGGCATCGGTTGGCGCTGCTGTGATTGCTTCAGTTGGAGGTCGATCTCGTGGTTAACTGAGTATGGCTGTTGCTGCTGAGCTAGAAGAAAGATATCATCGCCGTAAACATTGTTGGTCGTGTGCTTGGCGTTTCTGAATTCCAAGTCCCCCGCCAACTCACCCGGGAAGAATCTCTCTCTGCTAGTCATTTCCAACTGCCGCCGTTGTGGACTCGTATGATAAATGCCGTCGATTCGATGAGGTTCGCCAACGCTATGTATCACATGCACTGACGGTTGCTGCTCGTTGAAAGCAGCAGCGAAGCCAAATTGTTCAGCTCGACGTATTACTTCTTCACAGCCTGTCTCGCTCATTCTCATTGGAGACTTGAACAAGTCTTGATGCGGCAAGCGCATCTGCGGCTCAGACGACCAGCGACTTGTGCTCCCAGTGCCGTCAGTAATGCTGACCATCTCGGACGTCGATGGGAGTTCTTTGGCTATTGATTGCGGTGGCGGCGACCTCTTGCTTGCTCTCTCGATGCGCAACATGATCGCAGAGCTCTCCTCCTTGAAAGCGCTATCACTGAAAGGTGACTTTCCTGGATCAGCTGCAGTGGATCCTACCGCGAGCCACTTTGACTCGATTGCTTGGGTGCTCTCGCTGTCGCTGTCGCGATGAGGACTATTCAAAGCGGACTGCGATGGCTGCGGCACATACCGACTGAGACGAAGCATGTCGGCATGACTGCGGTCGATTAGCTCGGCCAATTCGTCTCTATCCGATGCATCTACGCAGCAGCAACAGTGTTTGATTGCTCTATTGTCAGCAGGTCCACTCCTAACTCTAGCGACTGCGGAAAACGTAACGCGCACGTGAACACAGTATCTAGCGCTCACTCACCGCTGGCGGTCTCGCTGACCGCATATGCATCTGCACCCACGCCACTCACTACCCTTCCATCTGCATCTGCCTCGGCGCCGAGCGATGTGTCGAAGCTGCGCCACGAGAGCACGTCGTCATCGCATCTCGCAAACGCGTTGTCGGGGTCCCACATGAATTGCTAGCTAATTCTGCATTCTGCGAGTTGAAGTGTGCTTAAGCACACTTCGGTAGTACTATCCCACTTGGATCCAATAGTAGTATATTCTATGGCATCAACCTTGGAATGCAAAATGCTATTTACTGAGATAATACGGCAATACTAAAGTACTATTTTCAGAGTACTACTATACTACTAGAGTATTCCAGGAAAGAATTAGCATACTCAAACGAAGTCTACAGTTTCTATTTATCTCGGTACCTAATATAACCTACTACTACTACTACTACTACTACTACTACTCAGATATAGAAGTAGTCGTTTGTTAATTCTAGAATAGTACTTCCGAAGTCTGACTGTATGCTCTCAAGCAGAGCCCAAACGTCGTCCCAGATACCGACCGAATGTGGATCGCTCTAGAGTTGGACATGTGGCGATTCAAAGAGCCGCGACTTTTCGAAACGGACAAGCGAGCATGCGTGCGATGGCTGCTGGGTGCTTGGCGGCAGTCTCAAGAACGCAAGCGCGAGAAAGCAAGCGCGAGAGCTCATTCGCGCGGCTATACATACATACCGAGTCCAAATCTACAGATCAGGCAGAATGAGCGACGACGCCCTCAACGCGAGCGAACTGCGATCGCGCTACAACAGCGGCGGCTCGGTGCGCGACTGCGACCTGAGTGCGGCGCAGCTGCGGTCTCGATACGCCATCCCCGCCAACAGTACGTTCCCCATATGTGTGTATGTACGTTTACTTTTTTTGTTCCTTCATGCAGGCAGCTGGGATATTTCTAACGGTGTGTATGGACTTTTGTATCTGTACATGATGCAGCGTTCAAGGAAGAGAAGCCGGCGGTGAACCCGATCATGGTGATCATGATCCTGCTGGTGCTCGCGGGGCTTGGCGGCACCGCGTACCTCTTCTCCTAGACGTCGCGACTTGCAAACGATAAGTAGCGGCACGGGGGAGAGCGAATGATGCATGCATATTATAACGCTGAAGAGACGCGAGACGAAGACCATCAGAACCAGAACAAAAGCGTGAAGCAGCCGCATCGAACCTGTTGCACGTCACCAAAGCCGGTCGATACCGGTGGCAAATGCCGTGACGCCAGCTCCTAAGAACATATGCATTCATTATACACCCCACCCAGTTCACCAATCCAGCATTATACGCATCATTCAACGTTCAGCCTTGCTTATCCCATGTATTTGATGTGGACCACACATTAACCTGGTCGGTATCCAACGGGAGCAAATCAGTCAGTCTCTGATGCAAGGAGTGGTATTGACGAATTGCTGGTGACTTTGACGCGCAAGCAATCCCCATGAGCTCCTCGTTGACGTCCACGGGCTGGTCGTCCGCGGTGCAAGCGCAGCAGCAGACGAGGTGGACGTGGCTCGCGGCGACGATGACGGTCGCGCTCGCCTCCATGGTGTTCGCGCTCTCGCAGCAGCAGAAGCGCCGCCGCGCGCTGCTCTTTCCCAACGCGGCGCATGACGCCAGCACGTCGTCTTCAGCAGGGCGGCTTCTGCTTCCTGAGCAGCGCCAGCTGCGGCGACGACGACGCACAGTGTCTTCTGTGGCTGCTAATGGTGGCGATGCGAACGCAGTGCCGGTGCGCCGCACCAGCAGCTCTGCTAGTACCACTAGCAACAACCGTACTGGGGATCCGGCGAGTGTGAGCAGCCCGCCTTCAGTCCCAGGACTGCGCTTGGGACACGGCGTGACGGGCTTCCTGCTCATGCCACTGGTGACCGAGTCGATTTGCTTTGCTGGGGGCATTGCAGTGATCTACCTGACGCAGATTGGACACGTGTACGCTGCGGTAGGTCTGCTGGTGATGATCTTCCTTTTCCGACTGAAGAGCGCTGCGTTCACGACTGCATTTGCGCCGCTGAGCGAAAACTCCAAGATCCATGTACGTCTAGCACTCTACTATCTCACCTCTCTAATTTGTGACTGACGGTCGTACCCCACTGTACTTGCAATTCTATGTAGCTCCTCAAGGGCCTTGATCGTGAGACGCTGCACGAGCTTCTGCAGGACGACCTGCCGCGCTGGGTCAAGTTCCCAGACGTGGAGAAGTGCGACTGGTTGAACCAGACAGTCGACACGCTATGGCCGTACGTGAAAGTGGCGATCGCGCGGTCTGTGAAAGAGGCACTGACGCCCGTGCTCGAGGGCATCAAGCCCAAGCTCATGATGACCGAGCTCGGCTTCAGCGGACTGGACCTCGGCACGGCAGCGCCGATGATCAACGGTATCAAGACCCAGAAGCACCTCGAGGAGCAAGTGGTGATCGATATCGACCTGCTTTTCGCGACGCAGAACACAGACATCGTGTTCTCGTACGGGAACCCTGGGTCGCCCGTGAGCATGAACATCGAGCTCTCGGATTTCCTGCTCCGTGGTACGCTGCGGATCGAGATGAAGCCGCTGTTTCCTCGCTGGCCGACGTTTGGCTCGATCTCCGTCAGCTTCACGGAGACCCCGACGGTGAACTTCAACCTCAAGACTTTGTATGTGAACTGGATGGGGCTGCCCGCGCTCTCGTCGCTGTTCCGGAATGCGATTTGCTCGGCGATCGAAAGCCGCATGGTCTGGCCAAACAAGATCCTGGTGCCAATGGTGCAGGACTTAAGCAAAGTTGAGATGGAGTCGCTTGGTGCCAACAGACCGCTGGGCATGCTCGTCGTGAAGAACCTGCAGCTGAGTGGCATCGTGCCAGTGAACCCAATGTCCAGGTGGACGGGCATGCACAGCTTCCAGGTGCAGCTGAGCACCGGCAAGGAGAGCGAGGCGACCGAGACGATCCACAGCCAGACGGCGTACGATTTTGGAGACCAGTACTACCACTTGCTGGTACTCGACCCGAAGACGCAGGACCTCAACCTGTCGCTCGACTACAAGGAGACGCTGCGCCACTTCAAGCTGATCGACTCCAAGTGGATCCACTTGGACCATTTGGAGCCGCAAGAGGAATCGCGTGAGATCATTGCGTTCGGTCGCGATGGAGTCGGCCAGGCAGAGTTTGATCTGGTGTGGTATCCGTTCTCAGGCATGAGCCAGGCAGCGAGACGCCGAAGCTCGAGTGCGGCGGTGTCTCAATTGCCGGAGGAGATTGCGTGCATGGGAGCGGTGTTCATAAAGCTGTACAAGTGCGAGAAGCTCACGCCGATGGACTACAATGGCTCGAGCGACCCGTACGTGGTCTTCCGCGTCGGTGGTCGCTCCAAGCAGAGCTCGATCAAGACGACCAGCTTGAATCCTGTAAGTCTACTGTTGATAGATATCCATAACTGTATGCTGAGTTGTGAAGATAGCTAACCGATTGTTTGTTGTGTCTTGCGGCTCTTGATGCAGATTTGGGACCCTCCAGAGCAGTTTGAGCTGCTGGTCGCGAACGATCGCCACGATATCCTCTCGGTGGTCGTCATGGACTCGGACTACCTCAAGACCGACGACCAGATCGGTTTCATCGAGATCCCGCTCGCTCAGGTACAGCGCAACGAGCGATTCACGAAGAGCTGGCTGCTCGACAACAACAGCGGTTCGATCACGCTTGAGCTAGAGTGGAAGGGCTTCTAGGCAATCTTGTGCCCGTTGCCAGTAGAAAGAAGACAGACAACGGAAATTTTGAGAATGGTTGGTTGCCAATAGACACATTTTGAGATTAAACGGCACTTCTGCGAACTCGTGGGTGAGCTCGGTCAACATCAAAGCTTTGTAGCATATCCTCTCTGCTCATGATTGCTCCCAACTCTGCAGGAAAGACTAGGTTATCCAGTACCCTGAGCCAGCGGCTCACCCTACCAGTGGCGGCATCGCGGCCAACTCCAGCCTCCAGGGCGGCACTCCGAGCATCGTGGCCAGTCACGATCACCTGAACGACATTCACGGCAGCGTGGCCAGCGCCAGCCACCCGGACGACACTCCGTGCATCGCGGCCAGTCCCGGCCGCCGCGACGGCACTCTTGGCACTGCGGCCAATCGCTAGATCCGCGGCGACACTCGTCCCTGTTGTCGTCGTCGTCGTCGTGGTTGAAGCGGTCTTCCTGGATTGCAATGTCAGCCTCTTTTTCCGGTGTAATTTGGTTGCTCGGCTGCGACTTGAGTTGGTTGTCCTTGTCTATTGTCAGGAGAAGCTGTCAGTACGAACCTCTCAGCGCAGAACACTCGCAATAGCATCTGAATTCCATACCTCCCACGGGGATACTCAGGGCTGGCATCACGACTCCGGCCAAGAACTCTTGATCCTCTCGCTGCGGCTCTACCATTTGCGCACCACTTCCAGCAACGGCGCAGCACACCGCAATGCACGCAGCCAGTTGTCCAAGACGCATTGTTTGCTTCTTTTGTTGATCGTCTCGCCAATACTTCCGACTTGTCGGTTCGAGTGGAAATCACAAAGTGCCAGGGTAAGTTATGCGGGCGAGAGACTAATCCCTACGAATGAGCTTCAAACTTACCGATCGAGCACGGGCGCCTGACAGATAAAATCCTAGGAAATCCCGGAGAAAGGGTGGCAGTAATTGTAGTGAAAACGGCGAAAGCCATCTCGTGAAAATGCACTTTGATGGCTAGCGATCACCGGGAGCTTTAGGTACTGATATAGATCGCGGGTGTAGAGAATGTGGCTATGGCAACTCTCATATTGCAACAGCAGCGCACTAAATTTCTTCAGCGTACGCTGCTCTCTGGTGCGGAAGAGCAGAGATCCGACAACCTAGGAGCAGTTCACAATGGTTGCTGAACAGTAAAGACCTCCTGTTCACGACATGTGAATGTGGACACGCAACTTTGCTTTTCGATACTGTACCCACCTTGGTGAGATGCACCTCTCGAAGATCGCTCATCTTCCTGGCGTCTGTAGCAGCCGGACAAATAGCTGCTCATAGTGTCCAAAGTGTCAATTCATATCTTTTAAGATCGGGCAAATGAGGAGCTCCACTCCACGCACAGCTATTGTTTTTTGATCGGAAAACACCAACTGCTTCATTGTATTCGATAGTGATGCACCAACTCACACGCTCGCACATGGGTATATGTGCACGCCTACTGTTTCCCCACTTCAATGATCTTACTCCGGCAGCATACATCCTAGTCGGGTGTGGCGATCGATACCCCCAGAAACGGCGCGTAGACAGCGACTAGGTAGTGGTCTGACATACCAACCAAGCATAATCGAGTCGACCATACTATAAACGCAAACGAGAAGCATCACCTGGTGGGTTCAGCTGATGATGTAACTATGGCAAGTGGCCCAAGTCCCTCTCCTTTCCACGAATGAATGGAGTGTTGCGCGAGTCTGTTTGTTCGCTTGTCATCCTTCATTCAACTGCTTTCAGTCCAAGCCCCGCCCCGCCTTGTCCCGCCCCGCCTTGCCCCGCCTCCTCGTTTCTCAACTGAAGGATGAGTACGATCGGCCCGATATACGTTGCTTTCTCCTCGGTCGCGTCGTCTCTGCTTGAACTGCTACTCGTTGCCTGCCATAAATGTGACGTCACGGAGACGGTGAAGCTCCTGCAACATAACCCAAGCCTGATAGACGAGGTTGGTGCTGATTACGAGACCTTGCTTGCAGACTCGGGCACCACGATCTGGCGACGAAGTTGTTGGATGTTGGAGCAAGCGTGGATGCTGTGAATCCAAATGGAGCGACCCCGCTCTACATTGCTGCCCGTGGTCAGAGAAACGTAGTGGCTGTGTTGTTGGCGCAGCACGCGGGAGTCGATGCTGTACACGTGACTGGTTCAACGTCGCTTATCATCACTACCCAGCAAGGCCACGTAGACGTGGTCGCTATGTTGCTGTCACACCAAGCGAATGTGGATACTGCAGGCGAGAGCCGAGCAACCCCACTTCATTTCGCGGCTCAGAGCAGTCACAGAGACGCGGTGGCGGTGCTACTTGCGCACCAAGCGAATGTGAACAGCGTTAGCTCGACCAGAGCTTAGAGCCGCGTGACGGATGTCTATGTTCGCTTTTGTGTTCGGAAAGACGGGCTACCACCCCAGCCAGCGTCTTTCAGCAGCTCGCAGTAGAATTTGATCAGGATGGTGTGCGCTGCGGACCCATCACACCGCGTGCAGATTTCGTTTGTTGTCGACAAACTCCACGAGTTTTGGCAGCAACAGCAAGCGTCGACACAGAAGGAGGTGCTAGAGGTAACAAGGTAGCATTACCGTGGATGGATCAATTGAGCCTCCATGGATAACTAGATGATGAAGAACAGTAGTACACTTTGACTTTGTTCCACGCTTTGTTCCACCTTTTTGTTTCCAAAATGCTTGGGATTGGAGTACCTTGCTGACCACAAGACTCATATTGAGCCATCAATCAATGCAGTAACGTTAGCTAGCAGCTATGAATATGATGCTCCTGGGACTCAGCTCGCCCCGCGTCGGGCAACTGCTGCTCGTGGCGCTTGCGTGCGTCGTCACCCACGCGCAAGAGCTTATCAAGGACGACGACGGCCTGGGCGATGTGAACATGTTTTTCCAGACCAAGATCTGGACGGCGCCGTTCGCCCACTACTTGACCGGCAAGAGCTGGACCGCGGAGCCAGAGCCAGAGCCAGTGATCCTAGGGCCGATATCCGTGCAGCAGTACGTCGACAGCGCCGGGTACGCGGTCAAGAACGTTCGCCAGTCCAACGACCGTTTGGTCATTGAGCTCGGTTTGAACAACGCCACTTTGCTCTACGGCGACGACGTCAAGGACCTCACGGTCGAGGTGACGCGAGGCATCCAGGACGGCATCCGCGTCAAGATCGCCGACAAGGGCGAAACGCGCTGGCAGGTGCCCAAGGACCTGTACGCCCACGGAGCGATCGGCGAGAAGGACTTCAGCAAGAAGGCGCTCTTCGGCAAGGACTCGAACCTGGACTTCACCTACACCAAGAACCCGTTCACGTTCAAGGTGACTCGCAAGTCGGACAACTACGTGCTCTTCGACACGTCCAAGCTGCCGCTAGTGCTCAAGGACCAGTACCTGCAGGTGTCCACTGCTGTGAGCGACGATGTCAGTCTCTACGGCTTTGGCGAGAGCACCCATAGCAACATGCGCCTGAACCCTGGTGACCGCCACACGCTCT
>JALBYZ010000832.1:0-14898 GCA_038050575.1 Globisporangium mamillatum | reverse complement strand
TGAGCCCATCCACGCCCATCTCTCGTCAGCTTCAGCCCTTCTAAAAACGCCTTTTTAGCGCCAAGTAGATCGTTATTAAGAGTCTTGATCTTGACGGATGGCAGCGCGTCCGACCTGTCAATTTGACCTGAAAATCGTATGAAATTTGAAGTTGACTCCCCTTCTGAGGACCGTAGCAGGTCCGGCGTTACATGCTATTAACCGTTTCACACGTCCGATTTGCATTCTCTAGCTCCGAAGCGCCTTTTTTCGTGCAACGTCGAAAGATTTTTCTGGTGGGAGGGATGGCATGGCGCGGGTGTGTTTGGGATTGGTCGGCTTTGGGGTCAGCCGACCAACCCGTGGCAGAAAAATGCAGCCAAGAAAATCCACTGGACATTTTCTTCTAGACCACGGGCTAAAACGACCTCCTTTCTTCCCTTGGACTACTATCCTTCATGGTTGAATATTACACCAAACTGTCATCTCCTTTGACTGCACAATACTACCCAGGCATGTCTGCATGTGGCCAAAGCAATCATCCAGCTGCGCATCGTGGGTCACAAAATGAATTGACAACGTGTGAAGTAAGTATGCAGTTATATTTGCACACCAAGGTAGCATCGTGTGCATGCTCTGTTGCGAGTGACGCTCAGCAAGGAAGACTCACTCGCGTACATGGCTTCGGTAACACCTGCTCTTCGTTGTATGCTACTACTATATAGCATAGAGTAGCGCTGCTTCAGCACCGACATCACTGATGAAATGGTGGTTCATCAATGGTCGGTGATCACAGTTCCAAGCAAGCCAGAGAAGTAGGACTAAACCACGGATTTTTGTTAGATATATTTTGTCAAATCCGACGTGTTCGTCAAGCGACCCTTAAACCACCCACGGGTTCCAAAACAGTGTCCCGACAGGCTTACACCCCTCCCCGCCAACGGTCGACGTCGAGCCATTTGCCGCCTGTCAGCTGCTGAGTTGACGTTTGCGACAGTGGGACGTCTCCGCCAACCACCCAAAATTGCCACTGGATCTCAAGCACAGGAGCCACAGGCAGGCAAGCAGGCAGAGCAGCTCTCCAGCCATGGCGCTGCTCTTCGCTGTGGGAGGCGACTGGGGAACCCAATGCCAGCCGCTCAACACGCCTCATTTTGCAATCAGAGCAGCGTTGGATACGTCGTCACCACCCGTCCGTCCATCCATCCGTCCACAGAGTGAGCCACCAGAGCCTTCAGCCTTCAGCCTCCGTCCGTCCGTCCGTTGAGTCCGTCGGAAAGCGAGTGAGTGAGTGAGTGAGTGAGCCCGAGCGAGCAGTGAGTGCAGCAGAGCGAAAGAAAGAAAGACCACAACTTTCTCTCTCCATCCGCTTTCTCCCTCTCTTCCCCTCCCTCCCTCCCTCCGTCCCCAGTTCCGTCCAAAGCACCGAGCCAAGCGTTTCGTTCATGCTGTTGTTGGTCGACGCCATCTCCATCAGCAGCGACGACATTGTTGATCCGACCAACATCTTCACGGGTTTCTTCTACATCGGAGCCTGCGACGAACCAGCCTAACACTCTCTACGGGTCCACAGCCATTAAGCCTCCAATCCCATCTACTACCGTAACCAACATGGTCAACTCGTTCCCGGAACCGATCAAGCTGGCGCCCGTGGCGGCCTCGGACGACGAGACCTCGTCCACGCAGTCCGAGGCCTCGGAGCCGCAGTCCGTGCCCAACACGTTCGAAGGCCCCGAGAAGAACCTCGAGATCGACTTCAAGCGCGGCGTGGGCCACGCAAACGGCTTCCGCGAGGTCACTCGCGCGGAACTCGACGTGATGCTCGAAGCGGGTCAATGCTGCATCCTCTCCAAGACGAGCAACGAGCACATTGACGCGTACGTGCTCTCGGAGTCGAGTCTGTTCGTATACTCGCACAAGGTCGTGATCAAGACGTGCGGCACCACGACGCTGCTCAAGACGCTACCGTTCATCAAGACGTACGCGGACGCGCTCGGTCTCGAGATCGAGTGGGTGAGCTATTCGCGCAAGAACTACACGTTCCCGGACGATCAGGTGTTCCCGCACACGTCGTTTCAGAGCGAAGTGGAGTTCCTGAACAAGTTCTTTCCCGACGGCTCGGCGCACGTGCTCGGGCCGCTCAACCGCGACCACTGGTACATCTACGTGTGGGACGCCGAGGAGCACGAGCCCGTGGCGCCGTCGCTGTACGGCGGAGCGATTCGCCGCGGCGTGCCGAGCAGCCTCCAGGCCAAGCACAACAACGAGAGCACGCTCCAGGTGCTCATGCAGGACATGGACCCGAGCGTGGCGCAGAAGTTCTTCAAGGAGACGGACCCGAGCATGACGTCGCGCCGCATGACGATCGAAAGCGGCATCCGCGACCTGGTGCCCGGCGCGACGCTGGACGACTTTGCGTTCGACCCGTGCGGCTACTCGATGAACGGCATCCTCTTCGACGCGTACTACACGATCCACATCACGCCTGAGTCGCACTGCAGCTACGTGAGCTTCGAGACGAACGCGCGCCTGCGCTGCTACGAATCGCTGCTCAAGAACGTAGTGCGCTGCTTCCGCCCGGCCAAGTACTCGGTCAGCGTGTACGCGGACCGCAACGCGCTCGAGACGACCAAGAACAGCATCTTCTCCACGGAGCTGCTCACGGTCGACGACGACCTAAGCTACAAGCGCCGCGGCGGCCACACGCAGGCCACGTTCGAGGGCGATTACTTGTGCCTCATGGCCAACTGGAGCGTCACGGAGAAGCAGTCGATCGTCAGCCGCGCCGCGCAGAAGTACCGCTCGCCGTCCTTCGCGTAGAGTGGTTGGTCGACTGCAAGCAGCCCGAGCTCGACTATAAGGGCACGGAGCCCCAGGCTGATTGATCTGGTCGCTCAAGCAAGCACTCACTCAAGCCCATCCATCCAAATTCTTCTGTATGTGAATCAACCAAATTTCCAGGTCCGTCCGCCCCCAGTTCACCTCAACTAACTGTCGAGTCCCACTTGGATTTGGAGGCGCAACGCACAGCAATCGTTAAACCAACTCGCTAATAAAAATACTCTCAAGCTGGAACAAAACTCCCCTGTGCTGTGCTGTGCTGTGATTTGCTTGCGTGCTGTGTGTTGTGATTAAGCTGATTGACTAACAGACTTTGCTGTGCTCAATGCCGATTTAGATCGTCGCTATTCCTATTCCTGACTTCATCATTCGAGATCAAAAATCACAAGCGCCTCCGGTGTATGGCCATTGCGCTCTTCGTCCAGGCAGCATTAGAATTAATTGGATGATGGAGCCCTCGCCCTCGCCGTCGCCGACGTCTCCATTCAGCCCAGTGGCGACGCTACGCTTCCACCCGCGCGGTCTGCCGTCAGCGATCCCCTACCACCAGCAGCAGCAGAACTCCAACAACAATGGCCCTGGAGGGATCAGCAACATTGCATTCGCGCCAACGTCGCCACAGCGGTTCCTGAACACTCATGGTCATCACCCCACTGGAGCACCGCCATCTTGCGCGCGCGTGTCGCCTCGCCAGGTCAAGCTGCAAAAAGTGGAGCCGCCTTTTGCGCTGCGACTCACGCTGCGCGACCAGGTCTCGGCGAATTTCCGACACGAGCTCTTCCAGTTCCACCAGTTGCTGCGTGATGCAGTCACCAAGCAACAGCAGCAGTCCTCAATGCAAAGAGCAAGCAAAGCGATGAACTCTTCAGGTCCAGATCCAGACTCAAGTCCTAGCCCAGGTGCTCAGTACGACCGCAGCGTGCTGGAGCTGCTCACGAGCGACCGCGGCGACGCGGTGCTCAAGGAGTTTTTCCGCCAGTGGCAACAGCAGCAGCAGCAGCTCAATAGGAGCAACAAGACGAAGGATGGTGCTGCTGCTGCTCTTGTAGACGAAGTTGATACTGGCGACTGTGAAACGAACTACGACGTGCTCTGGGACGTGCTCGAGACCTTCTTCAAGACCGTGCCGCTCGTGCTCTCGGAGAGCGAAGTGAGCAACGCCAAGAGCTACGTTCGGTACCTGGACGCGATCAAATCGCTCCGAGACGTGCTGATATCGCTCTTATACAAGAAGCGACCCGGTCCGAGCGGTGGCGATAGTGACGACAATGGAGATGATGACGACGATGATGAGCCAATGCTCGGGCTCTCGCTAGGATTTCTAAAGCCAACGAGCACGCTGCCCAGGGCTTCCTCGGCCATCAGTAGGCCTCACAGACTGCTGCCCATGCATGTGTACTGCCAGCAGCTCGAGAAAGAGCTCAAGCTGCTCCGGCAGCGCCACCCGAGCCGCTCACGGGTCGCTGGCTACCGCGCGTCGCTCAAGCGCAGCGAGCGGCAGGACGTCGGCCTTCTCAACGACACGACCGTGCTCATGCTGCTGGACTTTTGGGAGCTACCAAAGACCGAGCGCCTGGGCTTTTTCTGCCAGATCGCGAGCCAAACGAACGAAGAGGATGCGGCGATGATCCTGCGGGTGTTCCTCGAGAACTGCTCGGCGCAGAACTTTCTCCAGGTCTGGGACACGCTGCAGCAGTCGCCCCAGTTCGAGAGCACGTTTGTGCCGGCGGCACGAAAGTACTCGGAGGCGCTCTTGAAAGTCCAAGAGGGAGCTAGTGGTACTGGCACTGGCACTGGCAGTGAAGAGCTCTCATCCACAGCTGAAGGCGACAACAAGAAGGCAGCGGCAGGCAAGCGCAAAGACGGTAAGGAGCGACGCACGACCCGGGTTGCTGCTTTACGACAGAGTCTATCGCTGATACGGAATGGGCAGCAGCAGCGTCATCGCCAAAGCCGCTTTGTCGACCTGGACGGACTCACTCAAGTGTTTGAAGAGCGCGATGACGACGACGGCTTTGACGATTCCGACAGTGACTCGGACCGCTTTGGAGACAATGGCGACAGCGACAACAGCGACAACGCCGGTCGCCGGTTCCAGAAGATCATGATCCGAGAGCGCGGGCGAACACCTCCCGATCAACGCCACGGCAGTCTGAGTCGCCCGCATCGTGGTGGTCGTCGACAGCGCCATCGCCAGGGCCACGACAATAAATACGGAGCGCTTCGACCATTGTCGCCTGACTCACAAGCCAAGTTGAATTCCCAGTCTCAGTTACAGCAGCAACAACAGATGGTGATGCAATTACCGCCCGTGAACCTCCAGGCGTCTCTGCTACAGCGTCTGCACGACGATTTGGTGGAGCTCATCAAGCAGGAGGAGGTCGCGGACGCCTCGGGTGGTGGCGCCAGCAATCGGCACTTGGCGTCGCCCGTGGTCATGGACTCGGTCTGGAAACTGCTCGAGCTGCTGGACAAAGGCAAGCACTCGAATAGCGGCTTCCAGCAGCACGCTCGCTCGCGCGCCGACCTTCGCAAGAGCACCATCAGTACCGGTGCTGAGTCAAATAGTAGTCCACTCGGCAGTCGCACCAACAGCGATGTCCATCACCAGACGCTCGTGGACACGCTCGGCGGCAACCTGACGCGCGACCAGCAGTTCATGATCAAGTTCGACCAGCTCCAGTCACTGCTGACGTCGCTCGGCGCGTTTTCGCTGCACGAGATGGCGACCGACACGATCTCGAACGTCTACCGCCGCATGCCCGCGATCGCGAAATTGTTCACGAGCATCCACGAGAAAACCTACGAGGCTGCGGGTGTCGGCGCCGGCGCAGGTGCCGCAGTCACAACCACAAGAGTCAGCCTCAACTTTGACCCAATTACTGCAGCAACCAGCAGTACTCATAGCCAGAGTCACCAGCAGCATCATCGCCAGTCTGTGATGATGGTGCCCGTGTCCTCCATGTCTCCTGACGACGGCCAGGTCATCGAGGCCGCGAGCGTGCTCATGGCGAAAGTGGGGAAGATGGTGCGCAGTCTCGTGGACCTCGACCAGCTAAGCAGTGGCAACGGCGCCAAGAGCTCGAATCTGGACGTGCTGGCGATCCTCAAACTCGCAGACGACATGGAAAGCGGTGGAGGAGGTACTCAAGATCTCGGAAGCGAAATTAGTTCACTGGGTCCAGGCAAAACCCTAGGTGACTTCGGAGGCCGGCGCACGAGCCTCCTGGACCACAGTCGAAGGCTCGCGGTCCTGCATAAGCTGCGCGCGCTGACCATGAGCGACGAGCTCGACATGATCGCCGAGATGGTCTCCGAATCGGTCAAGGACGCGCACGAGCAGCATGTTCAGCAGGTCCAGCAGATCGCGTTGCTAAGTGCCAATAGCAACTCAGGCGGTGGAGAAACTGCCAAGCGCCACCATCGCAGCAACAACCGTCGCCAATCGAGGTTCGGACAGATTTTAGGCAGCGAGGCAGGCGGCGAATCTGGAGATGACGGTGAGGATGAGGACGTCGCAGACGAAGTGTTCAAGATGGCGAAGAAGGCGAAGACGCGCCGCGCCTCAGCGCAAAAGGCGCAGCTGCTGACTCAGAACCAGGACAATGGCGACGAAGACGACGATGACGACGACGCGCCGCTCCTGAACACTGGGAGACGCGACGTACTGCTCAACATCAAGCAGCAGGCGAGCCAGAAGGGTATCAAACTCTTCAGCGTCGGCATTCTGCTGCGCATCGTTTATCAGGTGTGTATAGTTTCTAAAATCTGCGGTGCGTTGCCATCTTTACACTGACAGACTTGTCTGGTATTTTTTGTGGCAGATCTACCGCGAGAACTACGAAGGCATGATCTCGTCGCTCCAGTACGGCAGTCGGCGAATGGAGTTCAGCGAGTTTCTCTACGACTGGCACATCCGCAAGTGAGTCTGTGTGCCCAAGCCATTCAATCCACTTGTTTAACCAACTTGTCTGCTACAATTGCCAACATCACCTTGTAGATATGGACTCAAGGCGCTCGCGCAGCAACATCTACTCAAGTTGATCCAGTCACTTCGCAAGTACGAGAAGAAAGCGTTCCAGTGCCAGCTGTGAGTCCGAGTTCCCGTGTCTCTAGCCTGCTCTCATTTGGTTTCTCACGCTCCCATGCACCTCTTTGTCCGCAGGTGCTTGCGCTTCCTCGGCATCCAGAGCCCGTTAGGCTTCCACGAACACAAGTTTGTGCTGGTACGTGTTCGTGCCACTCAACTCAATGCCACTCATTAGAAACGCCCCTGACGTTTATAAACTTCACTTTCATCTCCGCCAAGGGCTTGCTGGACAAGTGGTCGCTCGGCACCTTCTCCGGCGCGACGAAGCACCGCGTGGAGCACACGCCGCGGCAGTTCAAGCTGCGCATCTCGTTCGCGATCTCGAGCCTTCAGGACGCGCTCAACGAGCGCTTCGGTGTCTACTTTCGCACAATGGACGCGGTGACTGCTCGGATCCGCTCGCAGGCGATGACCACGTCTGGGGATGAAGAGTTCATAAAAGAGACTGACATGTTACGCATCGCGATCAACGAGTGGATCCTGCAGCGCCAGCGCATCGAGCAGATCCTCGAGGCTGTGTACGTCGCGGGCGACCTGAACGGTGACGGCAGCCTCGAGTTTGACGAGTTCGCGTCCGTGATCTCACACCTGTCGCCTGTGATAAGCGACAAGTTCCTGCAGAAAGTGTTCGCCGCGGCGCACGACGTCGTCAAGCCGCGTCGGATCTCGTTCGAGCGCTTCCTCGACGTGGTCCTGCTGGAGAAGATCCTAAATACGACGGTGGTACCGTCATCATCGAACAGCTCTGCCTTTCGGTCTACAAATGGCGGAAATGGTGGAGGCTCGAATAACAGCAATGGTAGCGGCATTGGTAACTCCAAGGCTGCAGACCGGGTGCTTGGAGCAACGATCCTCGGCGATGACTCTAGTAGAAATGGAGCGAGGTCTACGGGTGGCTCTAGCGGCGGCGTCGGTGGCTCACTGGCTCCACTCTCCCAGGCATCGCTGGAGGAAGAGGAGGCGTACCAGTTCAACCTGCTGCAGCAAACGTGGGAGCACGACCGCGACATCGTGACAAACGCGCTCAAACTGATCACGCACCAGCAGACCGCGGCGTCGCTCACGTTCCGCGTGTCGTTCCTCACGCAGATCCTGGTCAAGCGCGTGGACTCCAAGACCGCGTGGATGTGCCACCGCCAGATCATGCGCGAGATCAGCCGGTACCAGAACCTGAACGAGGAGCAGATCGTGGTTCTCAAGACCAAGGAGGAGACGTTCAAGAAGGCTGTGCTGGCGATCACGCATTTGCGCAAGGTTGGCACGCTACTGAGTCCCAAGCGCGTGCAAGATCAAGATGAAGTGCTAAACCAGGCTGCCACTATAGCTGAGAACAGCAACTCACACTCGTCTTCCGAGCAGCTGCAGAATAGGAATAGCGAAGACCTAGAAGACGCACCATCTAGTGGCTCCACTACTTCGGACGAGCGACAGTACACGACTGCGGTGGAGCAGACGCTCGAAGGGCTCCAGCGCCAGCCGTCCACAAGGTCGAGCTTCATCTCCGTGCAGGAGGATATCCAGGCGCTCGAGGACGAGCTGCGCGAGAAGTTCCTCGAGCAGGCGGACGAGGCGACGATCGAGGACTTCAAGAGCGCGCTGCAAACGATCCGGCGCATGAGTCGCCAGAACTTCGCGATGGAGCTCACAGCCGAGCAAATGGAGGCGCTCACGAATTCGTCTGCGTCGATGGCTCCGAGCGTCGGACGTGTCGACGAAGTCGATGAGGAAGACGATGACAGGGAGGAGGACGACGATGGGAGCAACGAAGAGGACGAACTTGAAGAGGGCGAGAGTGGGGATGACGGTGACTTGCAAGAGCAAGAATAGAAGTCCGGCGTCCAGTCACGACTATCGAAGGCGAGTGATAGTAATGAAGAAGTACCATTAAGAACAGAGATGGCGCTTCAGTCGATCCGCTACGGTAAAGGCGTGTGGAAGCAGCACGAAGAGCTCCGACTGCGCCTGGAGGCGAAAGTGGACTCGTTTGAGCGCGAGTTGACTCTGCAGCGGCAGCAACTGCTAATCTCCCAGGAAGCCAACGCGGCGCTGCACCAAGAGCTCCAGACGAGTCAGAGTCGAGCGTCTGGGCTGGAAGAGCTCCTAGAACAGCGGTCACAGGAGGTGAACGCACTCAGAGCCGGGCTTGCGGATGCGAACCAGCGACACGCTGATAGTGAGCTCCGCGAGAAGCAGCTGCAGCGTGAACTGAATGGCTTGAGTTCACTATGTGAGCGCCAACAGGAGCTGCTGAGCGAGAGCACGAGCCGCATCGCCCACTTGGAGCTCCAGGTGGACGCCAGTCGAGAGGAAGAGCTGCGCCTCTGTGAGCTCTTATACGCAGAGCAGGAGAAGAACGCAGCCCATGAAGCTCAACTCGCTGAGCAGCAGCGCGAACTGCGCATCCTCACGCGCGCGAACCGCGTGAAAAGCGCGCAGAACGACGCTCTGACACGCGAGAAAACCGAACTGGCGCAGACGCTCGCCAAGCTGCGCGGTGCGAACCCGAAGGCGCACTTTGCATTATCGTCATTGTCACCGTCACCGTCATCGTCTGCTAAGAACACCAAGAAGAACAGAGAGCTCCTCCCGTCCAAACAGCAGCGACAACCAGTACAAGCGATGAGTGATTCAGTCTCTAAGGACAACCAAAGAGACGAAAAGCTACAAGAGGCAGCGCCGAGTCCTATTGGTACTGCCGGCTCTTGCTGCCATTCATACGATAGCAAGAATAGCTCGGAAGCGTCCGGGGGGGGTTTCTTGTGGAAGGAGCTGCAGCTGATGAGCACCAAGCTGCGCAACGAGCAGCGCCGAAATGCGCAGCTTAGAGACCAGATCGATGCGCTGGAGACGAGCGAGCGGGAGCTCATGGTGCGCTTCCGAGAAGCTGTGGCGGCGCGACAGCGTGTTGAGAGGCACAGCAACAACGCAAGACGCGGTTGAAAAGCGCTTACTGTGGCAGTCGCTTTGAACAGAGGAGACATCGACCGTAACGATGATGTTATTGTGGTTATTACTAGTGAGACTTCTAAGAAGGTGTTGCGTAGTTTATTCATGTCAACTTGGGCACTCCTGTCATCTGGCTGCTCTTGCTGCTCGCGTCGCTCTCTTAGAACATGCTGAAGGCGGCGCGGTCACTGTTGCCGCGTGGCAGCAGGATCTTCTCGCGGTTCTTCTCAATGATGTCGTAGGTGACCGCGTACTGGTCGCGCACAGCCTCGAGGGTGCGCGCCAGGTTGAAGTACCACTTGAGGTCGATGGCCACGACGTTCGAGGTCCAGTCCTCCACGGGCGCGCTCGCGGTCGCGGTCTCCTTCTCGCTCGACGTGGTCACCGACTTGTTCTCGTCACCGTCCTTGCCACCGGACGACGCGGTCGTGGTCGTAGACGTGGCCTTCTCCTTGGCGATCTTGTCGTTCACTTTCTCCACCGCGGTTGCGCGCTGGCTGTGGTAGTCGGCGAGCGCGTCCCACTGCTTCTGCCACGTTGCGACGCTCTCCTTCAGGTGCACGAACGCGAGCTTCTGCACCTCGACGCCAAAGTTGTTGCCGTCCGCGATCTTGGGCACGAGCAGCTGAATCCACTGCGAGAGCTGCGTGAGCGCCGATAAGGCCTGCTCCACCTCGTCGCTCACGACGCCCACGAGCGCGTCGAGGCTCGCGTTCGCGCCGATCTTGCCCGGCGCGGCGCTCACCGCGGCCTGCAGGCTCGCGCGCACGACCGACGGCTGGCGCTGCGCAAAGTGTTGCTGCATGAGCGCGTGCACGCGTTGCAGGCGCTGCGGGAACTCCTGCAGGCGCAGCTGCGCGTCCTTCTCCACGGCGGAACGGTAGGCGTCCATCTCGGTTTGCTGTGTGTGCTTGATGTCTTGGCGGCTTGGGCCAAAAGGGGAAATGGAGATGAACATGATGATGAAGGAGCATCTTGGGTTGGGTTGATGAGGTGGCCCACGCCAGTTTGCGATCTTTTGGATGAGTTGCTTGAATTTGTGTACCGGCTTTGTTTAGTTATACCGGACCGCCTGTGTGGGTTTAAAAATTCACCTGTCAAAATGAATGTACCATTACATTTTGGAGGTGCAGCAATTGAGTACAAAATGTGGACCGCACCTAGTTGACACGCTCGCTCTTCTTTTGGTTTTTCGTAGTGACTTGGTGATTCCCTACATTTGTACTTGACCCCTTTTGGGAATTGAGCGTGCTTATGGTCTGTTCTCTACAAAGCAGGGCATCTAGTACAGAGGGTGGTCCTGTTGATCAGTAAAGCCACCGTACCGGCCCGGATTTTCATGTTATTCAATGCATATTCTTCCCTTCTCTAATTCCTTTGCTACAAGATAAGCTGCTTCATTATCTGCACTTATACCTACACTCTTTTCTGTAATTAGTGTATACCCAAATAGTGTATGCGAAATTAGTATGATACACACTAATTAGATACAACTTTTTTGGGGGGGGGGGTCAGTAAAATATAGGGGTAAGTTATTAAAATACCCTTCAGTTTGACGGTTATTATTAAAAATATCCGCAAGTTTCAAACAATTGTCAAATACCCATCGGTTTCCTCAAACTCTATCAATATATCCATAGTGCTTTTTGTGCCTTTAAGATTTCGTTAACAGTGGGCGAGGGCAACGAGGACGCTTTTCTTACCCATGACTATTATACATCAATAGAATCGCATGTTTACGTCGATTTGGTAGATATAGGAATCGTAGATTTTTGTCGCGTAGCTTTGTCAAAAACTGAGCACAAAGATTTCCCTCAATAAAGCTTGCAAGATATCATTTATAAATTACGGGCGCTGTTGTTTAAACCCGTTATATACAGATGAAATTCCTTCTCACAAACCGTTTTGGAAGTGCCTACCAAAGTCAAGCATTTATAACATTGAAAGATACTACACTGACAGGTTCATGTTGCCTCCGCAGCATGATGCGGGCATATAGTATATCTGGCGCAGTGCTGGTGACCAATAGTGCGGACTAGGGGTGAATACTTAGCCTGGAGGTGCTTTTGCATTGTGTGGTTGGTCTTGTATTAGTACCAGAGTGAAGGTTAATTCTTTTGTTGAAATGCAATTCAGTCCTTTTGTCAAGAAAATACAGTCATTCAAGCTCGCTCTCCGAAGCGCTACATTCGTCGCTATGGACATCGCTATCCGAGCTCTCACTTTGAGCATCCATGGCGTTTATATGTTACTTGAGGGCGAGAAGCTGCTTGTTCGCTGAGTCGATGCACTCTTGCATAGAGAGGGCTGAAGATGGCAAAATGCTTCCTCCAGGCGCGCGCGTATATCAGCAAACGCAGTCACTGTGGTATACTGACGGCCAACCTCACTTTCCATGATCGCCCAAACCAGCTCGATAGGGTGGAGGTCGGAATAGTGAGGCGGCGTGTATACCACCTCCCCCCTCTCTATCTCTCGCCACCGCCACCATGACTGGAACAACGCTCTTGTCGATGTGCGGCAACAACAAATCCCACAAGAGTGGCTTCGAAACAGCTGCAGGGACGTCAATGCCATAGCTGTGGCACGCTGCGACGAGAAGCTTCTTCTTGTGCCCCTTCCTTGGCGTTGCGGTAGGCAGAACCTTGTGGTACTTCGCGTTATCCATCACGATGAGGCAATTAGCGATCTCTCGCTCCTTGAGGCACCGCAGCAGCGTTTGCATCCACTTCACAAAATAGTCATGGCTGAACATTCCGTGATAGTCCTTGGTCTGCTTCCCGCTCTCGAAGATGTCAAACGTCTCGTCAAGCAAACCGGCAAGCTGAAGGGAACTGCTTGCGCCTTCTGGGGCACTCCAATCGCGATCAATGATAGCAGCTAAAAGCATTAACGACGGCCCTTGTGTTTCGCTTTCACCGCGCTTGGGTCAGATGGATCGTACAGAGAGTCGACGCGCCGAGATTAGTGCTGATGGATGATACTCTCGTCCATGTACACGATGCGGCGGCAGAGTGCTTGTTGATCAGCCATCATCTGCACGTACTCTGCACGCTTGACAGCATTTTGCGGAGACAGTCGCAACACGGGTGACGTGTTCTCTCCGCGTTTGTAGCCAGCTGCACTAACAAAGTACTGGACGTGACGAAGAGCTGTCTTTGCTTGCGCTGGGTCAGACATCGTCGCGTGTAGGAACTGCTTTTCAGCCAGGAGCACCACAGCGCCCTTGCATGTCGTTCGAGTTCGAGTCTCGCAGCAGTTCCGGATGGACATCTGCATTGCTGCCAGCGCGGCGGTAGATGCTGAGATCCTGGTGTTGCACTCTGTTCGGTTGGCTAGCAGGTCGGCGACAACGACTGTTCCGCGGGTGGCAATTCAGACCACACCTTGCCGACAGTCTTATTGGAGCGCCCAACCAGCCGCGACGCTTTAGCTGTGACAGACTCCTTGCGTGGCACCGCTGTGGTGTCCGCTCGAAAATTTGCTTGAAGAGCGAGAATATCGAGCCGCTCCCCCGTCGTCAGTGACCGACCTCGGTTGCTGACATACTCGAGCCCGCTTCGCCATATCATCGTCGCCTTGGCGTGATTTCTTGCTTGCATGCTCGTCCTCTGTGGTCTGCATGCTCTACATGCAAATGACACGCATGGGACATCTCCAAACGCAATAGTAGCCTAAAGATGTTATTTATACGTGGGTAGCATGCATCCAAGTAAAATTACCGGTCAGGTAATCTGGCTTCAAAACCTGGCTGGTTTTGAACCCGATTTAGACAATCAGAACCCCGTTTACCTTTCATAAATCATATTTCGAATTGCATACGTTTATAGAGTTATACTTTCCTGACAGACAAAATGTTCATTTTTAGTTGGACAAAACCTCGAAAGGGTTGTGGGATAATCGAATCGAAACCCTGTGTGCACAAAAAAACTGCAATATCTCCTCAAATTTCGTGCATATGTGACTCCATGGCTTTTCTTCATATCCTGAAAACGTGGTTACAATTGGCCAAATTGATCAACAGTTATAATGAAAAGCGTCCTCGTTGCCCCGCCCACTGTAAACAGAAAGCGATGACCAAAAACACATGACGCATTATGCAATATATGAATACTGTTAGCCTACCTATTGCGTGCAAGTTATTTTGTTGTGACCCGTTCCTCCACGCTTACCACAGTGTAATTCGCGTGCTTTGACCTGCACTTTTGGACGTTTTTGGACGAGCACTGGACGTCTAGGCAGACGCTTGTGAAGCGGCACTCGTCCACCCAGTGCGTAGCAGTGATTCTCGCGCAAGTTAAAGCCTGCACATGGGGTGCACCAAAAGCGAGGGCCAACGATCAACGATATCTTGCAGAACTGGTACGGCAAGTCTTCGTGCGCGTACTTGGTTCTTTGCGAACTTGACCGTCACGCGCAGCTTGCTGCCGACCACCATCGTGCCCATAAGTTTCCCCGTCTTGGCCACGGCGATCGCCGACGCCACGCTCATGCCGCGCCAGAAACGGTTCACAGTCGTGATCGCCGTCGCGGTCTCCGTCGTATCAGCCGCATCACCATTGGCTGGCGCTGCTCATGACGGCGTCGTTTCCGGCTCGCTTGCCGATGCTGATGTTTTGGTGACTCGTCGTGCTCGAACTTGCGCGCGGTCCAGTACACAATATGCGCGCGCTCAAGGGTGGTGCATGTTGTTGATGATGGGGTTGCGTGTTATATGTGTCAAAAATCTTTATAAACATGCGGCCACCTTGTCTTGAGTGCTGTGTTTGACGCAACGAAGCTCGATCGTGAGTAAGCCTAGTTTTGGCGAAAACTGCGATGACCTGTTGAGATTCGCGGCTATGTGGCCGACCGAACCACTTCGTTATTGGCTATTTACCGGATTAAACAATTTTCAGATTTCATACAAATTGGCCTAGTTTTGCATGGTTGTTACAGGCAATGGTTGTTATAGGCAATGAGTGTTAATGTAATTTTATTACAGTATGTGCCAAAATCTTATGGACGTCTCTTTTTCACGAAAATGTAGATTTCCCCCTCAA